>CACSLK010000984.1:14014186-14028044 GCA_902706635.1 Striga hermonthica
ACCCGATAGCCTTAATCGCATGTGAACAAGGTAATAAACCGACCTGAAAGAGATTTTATTTTTATTTTAACCGACCTGACAAGTGGTAAACGTAGTGATTGATATTTGAAGCTTCTATTTTATGCGCTTCCATTTTATAATTCATCAAACGCTTAGATATTGATGAAGGAACTTCACGCTCTGTGTTTTCTGCCTCAATACGTCTTTTGTGAAACCACTGTTACATAATGTTTCGAATAGTTTGAATGAACAAACCGGCAATTTCATTGTCCAACGCAACTTATTGTTCAGCACCTCACATGCATTTGACGTCATGAAACTCTACACGACTATATTGATGAAACTATAAAAAAAAATCGATTAGGTAAATAAAATCGACCATCAAATCTCATCCTTCGATTTTGTCTTGGTGTCCCTCTCAAAGAAAATACATTTTTAAGCTTAATTGCACCAAACTCCCCTGTGTTTAACGAATGTACGCGTTTCCCCACTGTGTTTTAAAAACTGCACCAGACCCCCTTGTGTTTAAGTGACAGATGCGAACGCTCCCTTTTTTCAATTTCTTGTTAACGGTGTTAATTTTTATACAAAAACCCCATTATACCCTTCGAATATTATATATATATTTACGATAAATTGAATTTCTCACGATATATTGGATATATCGCGAGAAATTTAATTTAAAAAAAAAAAGTGTTGTCTTGCAAGTTCGAACCTGTGACCTCAAATGAACATGCAAAGCAAGCTACCACTACACCACTCAAGCTTGAGTGTTAAATGTGGTAAAGTTTATTATACATAGGCATTACATATGGATAAATGAATTCAATTTAAAAGTAATATAAATCATATTAAATTAAATTATTAAAATATAAATATATGATAAATTAAAATATAATGAACCAAGTTATATAAAATTAACCAAAACGAAAATATAAAAATAACTTATTATATTAAACAAAAACAAAATAATAAAAATAAATTATAAATAAATTTAAAAATCAAAGTTAAAATAATAATATTTATTAAATTATATTTAGTTTATTTTATATTTTATTATTTGTTGTAATTTATATTATTATTGCATTGTTCATTTTATATTATCTTAGTTAACAAACTTTATTTATTTTGTTTATCTTAAGATAATGTAATCAAATTATGTTAAATTTTAATAATAAAATTAGAAATTAAAATTATTTTTAAAAAATAAATCATTTATTAAAAAATTATAATTTATTTCAATTTCTTTAGTGATATTGTATGTTAGAGTAAATTATATTGCACGTATTTGCTAAATTGTGTTTTTATAACATAATAACTTATTTTATTTATTATATTATTTTACTTTACAATTTTTATACTTTATTATCTTATAATATTTTTATTTTATTTTTATTTAGGGGTGGCTCGTCCACGTCGTGTGATGTCTTAGTGCTCGCTTAGGCTTCGGCTTCCTATATTGTACCAAAAAAAATAAAATTATAAATTTATTTAATTTTAATTAATGTTACTATATTAAATTTTATCTTACTTTATTTTAATTTAAATGTTACATTATTTTTATGTTAATTTAATTATTTCAAGTTATTATTATTATTATTATTATTATTATTATTATTATTATTATTATTATTAATTATTTAATTTATATTTAGTTACCTTTTAGATTTTTATTTATTTTATTTACTTTAATTTAATATAACATAATAATTTATCTGATTATATTATTTTACTTTACAATTTGTATACCTTATTATCTTATAATATTTTTAGTTTAATTGTATTTATTTTTTATTTAATTTTAGTATCATTGTTTTTCATTTCAAAATTTATATAATTAAATTATTTTAGTAATTAAAAATTATAAATGTATTTAACTTTAATTCGTGCTACTATATATTAAATTTTATCTTACTTTATTTTAATTTAATTGTTTCATTATTTTTATGTTAATTTATTTTATTTCAAGTTATTATTATTATTAATAGTTATTTAATTTATATTAATTTACGTACTAGATTTTTATTTATTTTATTTTCTTTATTTTTATTTTATTTAATCATTTTCGTATTATATTATAAATATATGTGTGTTCAATAGATAACACAACCCAGTGGATTTGTTGTCATGCTCTCTCTTGGGCACCTCGGGTTTGAATCTCACTTCCTACATTATAAATTTTTGGCTTTGCAATAAGATTCAGAAGGGTAAAATGGTAAATTAGTAATTCTGAAAATAAAAAAATTGAATAAATCTCGCAGCTAGAGAAAGTGTCACACACGCGCGGTTAACTTGGACAGAATGGGGGAACCGTGCAACAATTACATAAACACAAGGAGGTCTGATGCAGTTTTTAAAACACAGTGGGGAAACGCGCACATTTCATTAAATACATGGGAGTTTGATGCAATTTACCCATTTTTTAATCAAAGTTGGAAGCCAACACTTCATTAAAATGGGTGGAGTTGTACATCTGCGACGTCGTACTACACTTACATATCTGGAATTGGATTATAAAAATTACAAAAGGGTGGCAAGTAAAAGCCACTGCCCCCATTATCGCCACACTCTTCTTCAACCATCATCATCATCATCTGAGGTACCTGAAATTTTGATACTATTGTTTGATTGATTTCTTTATTCCAATATCTGTATCCGTCGCCGTCGCCGTCGCCGAGCAGACGATTTAGCTGAGCTGCTCCGGTATTTCTACGAATATATGTGTATAAAGTTAAAAAAGTTTATGCATAGACAGCTCGCTATAATCATCTGGCGGTGATTTGGGGATGCTTGTGAAATAACAGAGGTTTATGTGCTGTTTTATCTGAATGATTTTTATGTCATCTGCTGTGGAAGTTGAATTTCTATGCTGTGAAATAAGTGATTTAGTGTGTCTCTTTACAAGGAGGGTAGCAGCAAACTTTGCAATCGATATAAATCTGGTGGATCATTTTAGGGGTGACGTGGCCCCGATTGTTGGGTTTGATTTGATAGCAGATGAATGATTTATGCTGCTTAAGTGCATCTCAAGAGTGCTGCAAATTAGTCCTAATTGCCAAATTGATTTTCTTTCTTTCTGTGTGTCTGCGTGTGTGTGGGGGTTCGGGTGTCGTGCCGATTGATTGATTTTTGTATGTCAGCTATTCTTTGTGTGCCTTATTAATTGAGTTTTTTGGTTTGAATGCTGGAAATTTGTGTGTAATATTCGATCCATGTGCATGTTATACTCTATATAACTTGTGTTGGCCATGATGTGAGTGGGTTCAGTGAACTTGACTGAGAATTGAAACCACATTCAACTGTTGGATATGTGTTCAACTTCCATTATTGTATGAAAAAATCATCATTAGTAGACTTTATATGAATTTTCTGAGAAATTTTCGGGGGGAACGGTTGATTTGTTATATAATGAAGCCCGCCAATCATTTTTTTCATGACCATTGAAATTTTGAAATACTCAATAGCAATGATGTATTGTATTGACTACTAAACTCTATTTCTTCTTTTTACTGAATACATGTAATTATTAGCATCCTTTCTCATTTCCTTCTCCTCTGTAATTGTACATAGCCTGTGCGTTGTTAGCACGGTTAAAATTTAAATGTTAAATTTCTTTATAAAAGAGGAAAGAGAAATTAACTTTTCATTGATACACTTGTACATGAATTTTCAACCGGAAAAGATTAATTTTTTCCGGAATGTGAAACTGTGCCGTGCTTGATAGCTTTGATGTGTTATTCTGTAACTAGCTTATTATTCCTTCAGGTTTGTTTATTTAATTCTATGACCAAATATTATTGGATAAGTGTTACAATTTTGAAACCATGGTTTATTATGTAAGAGTATCATTTATCCACGAAGGCTACACAGCCAGTTTTCTTGATATCTGAATCATTGCTAATGATTGATAGAGTAATTTATAAGCTTCATGGCTTCACATTGTGTATGTCGTATGTGGATCTTCACAAACTGTTTATGTTATTATGTGATAGAATAATTATTTCTGTGACCACTGAAGTTACTTTATTAGGACTTAGGAAATGCTAGCTGAGATGCTCTTCTTCATTCCCATTGGTCTAAAATTGTATCCATAGCTTGGTCACTCTTTTAGTCACTGAGCTTGCAGAAACTTTTTCTGCTGAGTAGTTTCCTGCTCTTGGAATTTCTTGCATAACCGTGTTTAGTTGGAGGTCAACCTCCACCTGCATGCTAGGATTTGCCAATTTGGTGACAATAGCCGGAATGCCACATAATATACACTAGTACTTTGGATACACAATATATGATGCTATAGTTCTGATATAGGTGTCTAATAGAGCAAGATTAGTTAAATCCACAATATTTTATGTGATTTCTTTTTTTTTTTCCTTTTCTTGCAAACTTAGACTGCATTAGGTCTATTTTCTTGCAATTACACTCGGGACATACGCCTATATATGAACCATATGAGTTCAGCATTGTATAATTTATCTATCTACCATTTATTTTTTCTCATTTTGACAGGCTGCTATATTCTGAAGTTTTCCCTAGTGCCAACCGACGTAGTTCTTGCACATAACCTTCACTACCCTGCTATTATACCAAATGGGGAGCGTTGAAGGACGGAAGCTCAGATTCTGCATCGACAGAGGGGGCACATTCACGGACGTCTATGCTGAAATCCCCGGTAGACCCGAGGGCCGAGTCATGAAACTGTTATCTGTAGATCCTGCTAATTACGACGATGCGCCGGTAGAAGGAATCAGAAGGATTTTGGAAGAATTCACCGGAGAAGAAATCCCCCGAAATTCAAAAGTCCCCACTGATAAGATCGAGTGGGTGAGGATGGGAACTACCGTGGCTACTAATGCCCTGTTAGAGAGAAAAGGAGAAAAAATCGCACTCTGCGTGACCAAGGGCTTCAGGGACCTGCTCCAAATTGGCAACCAGGCCCGACCCAACATCTTTGACCTCACCGTGTCAAAGCCCTCGAATCTTTACGAGGATGTCGTGGAAATCGATGAGAGAGTCGAGCTTGTCTTGGAAGGAGAGGAGAAATCAGAATCAGATTCCTTCTGCCCTGTAGTTCAGGGCATCTCGGGTGAGCTTGTGAAGGTCGTGAAGCCAATTGACGAGGAAGCTTTGAAGCCTCTGCTTAAAGGCCTTTTGGACAAACGCATCAGCTGCCTAGCCGTGGTCTTACTTCATTCCTACACATACCCTCACCATGAAACATCAGTTGAAAAACTGGCGACAAGTCTAGGATTCAAACATGTTTCCATATCATCCGCCCTGACCCCTATGGTGCGGGCTGTCCCCCGGGGTTTCACGGCGTGCGTGGACGCGTATCTAACTCCCGTCATCAAACAATATTTAAGAGGTTTCATATCCAAATTTGACGATGGTAAATTAAACGTGTTATTCATGCAGTCAGACGGGGGCTTGGCGCCAGAGAGCAGATTCTCAGGCCACAAGGCCGTCCTGTCCGGGCCCGCAGGTGGGGTCGTCGGGTACTCGCAGACCCTTTTCGGGCTCGAGACAGAGAAGCCCCTGATCGGGTTCGACATGGGCGGCACGTCCACCGACGTGAGCCGCTATGCAGGGACTTACGAGCACGTCATAGAGACCCAAATATCAGGCGCCATAATCCAAGCACCCCAGCTTGAGATCAACACCGTAGCTGCCGGGGGCGGCTCGAAGCTAAAGTTCGAGCTCGGGGCCTTCAAGGTGGGCCCGGAGTCCGTGGGGGCCCACCCTGGCCCTGTGTGCTACCGCAAGGGGGGCGAGCTGTCCGTAACTGATGCAAACCTTGTCCTAGGCTACGTCATACCGGATCATTTCCCGTCGATCTTCGGCCCGAACGAGGACCAGCCTCTTGACGTGAACGCCACCCGGGACGAGTTCCGGAAGCTGGCGAAACGAATCAATGCCCACAGGAGGAGCCAGGACCCGTTGGCTAAAGACATGACGGTGGAAGAGATTGCCCAGGGGTTCGTGAACGTCGCGAACGAGACCATGTGCCGTCCGATAAGGCAGCTGACCGAGATGAAAGGCCACGAGACAAAGAACCACGCACTTGCCTGCTTTGGGGGTGCCGGGCCTCAGCACGCCTGTGCTATTGCCCGTTCCCTGGGCATGAAGGAGGTGCTCGTCCACAGGTTCTGTGGGATTTTGAGCGCGTACGGAATGGGGTTAGCGGACGTGGTTGAGGAAGAACAGGAGCCATATGCCGCCGTTTATGACCCGGAATCTGTGTTGGAGGTTTCGGTTAGAGAGAGAGCTCTTTCAGCTCGTGTGAGGTCGAAGCTTCGGTCGCAAGGTTTTCAAGACGAGAATATTAGGATCGAGATGTATTTAAATTTGAGGTATGAGGGGACTGATACTGCCATAATGGTCAAGTGCCCCGTGAACGAAGAAGATGGATCGAGGGGAGACTATGCTGCCGAATTTGTAAACTTGTTCCAGCAGGAGTACGGGTTTAAACTTGAGGGCAGGAAAATCCTGATATGCGACGTGAGAGTCCGCAGTGTTGGAGTCACCAACATACTCAAACCCCAGGCTCTGGAACCCGGCTCAGGAACCCCGAAAACTGAGTGCCGGTACAAGGTTTACTTCAGTAGCAGCTGGCACGACACGCCCCTGTACAGGCTCGAGGACCTCTTGTTCGGCCACGTCATCCCGGGTCCCGCCGTGATCATGAATGGCAACAGCACCGTCATAATAGAACCCAACTGTAAGGCCAACATCACTAAATACGGAAACATCAGGATCGAGCTGGACTCGTCACACGAAAACACCTCTTTCGAAATAGCGAACAACAAAGAAATCGCGGATGTTGTCCAGCTTTCGATCTTCAACCACCGCTTCATGGGGATAGCTGAGCAAATGGGACGCACCTTACAACGAACTTCAATATCAACAAACATCAAGGAAAGACTCGACTTCTCGTGCGCCCTCTTCGGGCCCGACGGGGGTCTCGTTGCCAATGCCCCTCACGTGCCCGTCCACCTCGGCGCCATGTCCAGCACCGTCCGATGGCAGATGAACTATTGGGGCGAGAATCTTAATGAGGGGGACGTGCTCGTCACAAACCACCCATGCGCCGGCGGGAGCCACCTACCCGACATAACCGTTATCACGCCTGTTTTCAGCGACGGGGGGAAGCTCGTGTTCTTCGTCGCCAGCCGCGGGCACCACGCGGAGATTGGGGGCATTACCCCCGGAAGCATGCCGCCCTTCTCAAAATCCATATGGGAAGAAGGTGCCGCGATAAAAGCTTTCAAGCTCGTTGAGAAAGGCGTTTTCCAGGAAGAAGGGATCAAGAAACTCCTCCTCTTCCCGTCGTCTGGTATCCCCGGGACCCGCCGGCTTCAGGACAACCTATCCGACCTCCAGGCGCAAATAGCTGCGAACCAGAGAGGAATTTCCCTAATAAAGGAGCTCATCGAGCAGTACGGTTTGGAGACCGTGCAGGCTTACATGCGGCACGTTCAGGTCAATGCCGAGCGCGCGGTTCGCGAGATGCTGAAATCGGTGGCTGACAGGATCTCGCCGGACGGGCCGATGGTGGTCGTCGAGCACGAGGACTACATGGACGACGGGTCGCCCATCCGCCTGAAGCTGACGATCGATCGGGAGAAAGGCGAGGCGTCGTTCGATTTCTCCGGGACGGGCCCGGAGGTGCTCGGGAACTGGAACGCGCCCGAGGCGGTGACTTCAGCGGCCGTCATCTACTGCCTGCGTTGCCTTGTGGACGCGGACATACCGTTGAACCAGGGTTGCCTGGCTCCGGTTGAAATACGGGTCTCGCGAGGAAGTCTTCTGTCCCCGAGCGATCGAGCGGCGGTGGTCGGGGGGAACGTGCTGACGTCGCAGAGGGTGACGGACGTGGTGCTGTGCGCGTTGGGGGCTTGTGCATGCTCGCAGGGATGCATGAACAATTTGACTTTCGGGGACGAGACGTTCGGGTACTACGAGACGATCGGGGGAGGGTCGGGTGCGGGGCCCACGTGGGATGGGGTGGGTGGGGTGCAGTGCCACATGACTAATACGAGGATGACGGATCCGGAGATATTGGAGCAGAGGTATCCGGTGGTTCTGAGGAGGTTTGGGCTGAGGGAAGGGAGTGGGGGGAGTGGGGCCCGTAGGGGAGGGGATGGGATCGTGAGGGAGATGGAGTTCAGGCGGACGGTGGTGGTGAGCGTGTTGTCGGAGAGGAGGGTGCATGCGCCGAGGGGGATGAAGGGAGGTGGGGACGGGGCGAGAGGGGCTAATTACCTGGTCGGGCGGGACGGGGGAAGGAGGGTGTACCTCGGGGGGAAGAATACGGTGGAGGTGAGGGCGGGGGAGGTTCTGCAAATCCTGACGCCGGGAGGTGGTGGTTGGGGGACTGCATTATGATGATAATGTTTCGTTTGAATGGATACGAACAATGTGGTCTTTTATGGATGTGGTGATTGTTTGGCCGTTTTCTTTTTTCATGCTTCTTCTGCAATCTCTCTCTCCTTTTTTTTTTTTTTATTTACCCCATTTTGAACAGCGTTTTCATATTTCGAATTGTAATAAGATATTATATACATTTTAGAATAATAAACAATAAACTGATGCTTGCAGGGAGCTTCATACTCTGCTAAGGGTTTATTTGGAATCACCGAACGGAGCTACTCGTGTAAGAGACGCTAAGAAATTGTCAGTATTGTGTATGAAAAAGCCTTGCAATCTGATGAGGATAATTATTATTATTATTATTATTATTATTATTATTATTATTATTATTATTATTATTATTATTATTATTATTATTATTATTATTATTATCTTATTGAGTTGGTTAGGAAAATCTTAGGAGAATATTTATTTCTTGTTTATCAAGTTAGAAACTCTATTTATTGTAGTGTTTGATGGAATGACGGGTCAGTTGAATATTGAATGAAATAAGATATCGTGTTTTCTTTTGGGAGAGTATCCCGTGTTCTGTAGAGAGTATCTCGTATTGTATCTTTTCTCTTTTGTTCATGTTTTCCCTACATCAGTTGGTATCAGCAGTCAGTACGATCGCGATGTCGCCGGGACGACAAGATGCCGCAAACAAATAACGTGACGCAACCTTCAACGATCGGTTTCAACAGATTGACTACCGATTTCAAGAGTTGGACGTGCGTTTCACAAATTGGTTTGCCGATCTTTCGACGGGGATCGAGGATTTGCATTTGACGCTTAACAACGTGGTTGTTTCGGAATTGCAAACGAACCGCGATGGGGCTGTGGGTCGTGGCTTTCGCGGGGGAGACAGAGGCGGTTGTGGGGGACGCAGCCATGTCGGGGCGCCCCGACAGTGGTTCCTGCCACCTCTGAACGGCTTCGTGGACGGCGACGATCAAGGCAGCGATAGGAGTTGGCGCGAGGAGGCAGCCTTCGTTAGCAGATATCGTGCCCGACACGATTGGGGACTTGATCGTGAATTTGGTCCGTGGGAGGGCCTGTTTCGCGTTGACATCTCCGAATTCGATGAAGACCAAGTTGACGGGTCATTGTACGATGGTCCGCCTGTGTTTGATGAAGGACCCGAAGAGGTGGAGGATCGTCTTCCCGACAAAGTGGACGATCTCTACGACGATCCGCCGATTTTCGTTGAGGAGCCTCCAGGGCTAGAGGATTACCATCATGTTTCGAGTTTCAAAATTCAGTTGTTGGAAGAAATAGTTCTTCTATTGCGCAGGCCCGAGCTTTTCTCCCATGAGAATTTGTTGCGACCTGGCAACCTGTTTTTTGGTCCCCACAGTGACTTCAATATTCTGTGTGTGACTGCAGCATATATGCCTTTATATGAATTTCAAGGGGGCAATACTATGGAGGTGAGGTATTCGACCTTCGTGTTTGATCGGGGGAAACGGCAGGGGTTTACTATCATGGGTTCGACACCATACACCGACCACGGATGCGCATCGGCTTCGAGGGCGAAGCCTTCCGAACCGGAGGAGAATGGTGTAGATTATTATTATTATTATTATTATTATTATTATTATTATTATTATTATTATTATTATTATTATTATTATAGGTATCTTAGAGAATAAGTTAGAAATCTAATATTATTATAAAAGATATTGTCTTGTTGGACAAGTTAGGAATAGGGTTATGAGTCTTATTTAAAGGACTCCTCATCTATTGTTTTATTCAGTTGATTATGAAAAAAAGAATGAATTGATTGTGAGTTTTATCGAGAGAGTATCTCGTTTTACGTGTTTTACGAGAGAGTATCTCGTTTACTCGTTTATCCTTCCCACTCGTACGCTTTCCTCTACATCAGTTGGTATCCAGAGACCAGCGACGATCCACGATGCCACCTAAGAGAGACAACACCGTCGACGATCGTTTCCAACGTATGGAAGAGCGATTCCAAGGAGTGAACGACCGATTCACGGACCTCTCGTCGGGGATTGAGGAGATTCGCATGGCCATGAACACCATGATGGAAGAGACTCGTGCGAGACGCGAAGGGGCTGACCGGAGCCATCGCGGAGGGATACACAGAGGTCGTGGGGGTCGAGGTTACGGCGGGGCGCCCCGTCGACGATCACCACCGCCACCGTTGACCGGTGATATTTATGATGCAATATGGAAGGACCAAAGTCAGGACCACGACTTACGGTGGAGTACTATTTTCGACAAACCTCCACGCAAGGCCCATGGCGGCAAGCGCACGGGCGCAGAAAACCTAGGAGCGGCCCGATTTCGCAGTCAACAGCAACCTGCGGAGGGTTTTGACTACCCATTTTGGGCCAATCGCGCAACCCTAGGTGGCGTTCGAAATGCTTCGGGCTTCACCCATGAATTTCGCAGCCGAGGGCCCGATCGAGAGGACTCAGCCTTCACTGGGTTCGTTCTGCCGCAGAGCCGCTGGGACGACGGGTGCAAGGCTGCCGGCGACGGTGGCGCTTACCGACGACGAATGGAGGTGCCTGATTTCTACGAGTTGCACTTACCCATGAGCAATTTACGGCGTGTTGAGGCGGGCTGGAGTCGCGATGGGCGGCGCATCGCTGAGGACGCCGGCGACTACCATGGTCGCACCGCTTGGCCGGACAAACAATCCCTAGGTGAGTTCTGGCCACGCGAACAACGGAGGATTGACGGAGGTCGTGCGGTGGCCTGGGCATTTGACGGTCATTGCGTCGCTGAGGGATGGTCCGATGGTCCTGGATGCAACCGGCGAGGGACCGGTGCCGGATTGACAGAGGCGCAGCAACAGGTAGGGAGAAGTGGACGGATTCGCTATTTGGGCGATGTGCAGACCCGTTTTGATGTTCAGAGAAAGGCGAAGATACACAGCAGATATTGGAACACTTTTGGGCCTAATCAAGGACGACCCAATTTCATTAATTGGGACAAGGGGAGGGATTTATTTAATCCAAATTACTGGCCTATGAATTAGCTGCGGGAATTGGGATGGAACAGAGTGAGTTTGGCAGCAACTTTGGTCAAGAGATGGGCCTGTTTCGTGCTGTCATTCCTAACTTCGATGGGGCTCACGTTGACGGGCCGATGTATGACGGTCCGCCCATTTTTGATGAGGAACCTCTAGTGACGGACACATATTTTTGCATTTATATGGGTCCCGCATGGGATGTTGCAACGATTAAGTCTTCGAATAGGAAGCCATCATTCAAACCCGATTTTTTGGGTACTTTGGCCAACGATGGTTTTTCGGAGTCGAAGCCGATGCCCGATAATTGGTGGACCATTTTTCGATTGCTTTTCGCAAAGTCTCCCAACCAGGGGATGCTTGGCCGTTGTTATGGGTTTGAGCGCGATAATCAATGCGGTATATTTTGTATTAATTCGACTGTGTCAGCTTTGCGACTGGTGACGTGCACATGTGCATTCACGTCAGTTAAGTCCTTGACCGAGATTATGTTTATGTTCAAGGTTGTTGGTAGACCTTCAACATTCGTGTTCGATCGAGGGAAATGTCAGGGGTATTCTTGTCATGGGGACGACTCTAACGGGAACGACTCGGATTCGAGGACGAATCCTGCTCAACCGGAGGAGAATGATGAGGATAATTATTATTATTATTATTATTATTATTATTATTATTATTATTATTATTATTATTATTATTATTATTATTATTATTATTATTATCTTATTGAGTTGGTTAGGAAAATCTTAGGAGAATATTTATTTCTTGTTTATCAAGTTAGAAACTCTATTTATTGTAGTGTTTGATGGAATGACGGATCAGTTGAATATTGAATGAAATAAGATATCGTGTTTTCTTTTGGGAGAGTATCCCGTGTTCTGGAGAGAGTATCTCGTATTGTATCTTTTCTCTTTTGTTCATGCTTTCTGTACATCACAATCTATTTATAAAATGTGGGATAATGCTAGCCTTGCAATCTATTTATAAAATGTGGGATAATGCTACGGTCGCGTTACGAAACTATTCCGTCGGGAGTTTTAATTGTTGGATCATCTATCCTATACATGATGATCAAACGGTTAAAACTCTCGATGATGATCAAACGGTTAAAACTCTCGATGGAATGGTCCCATAACGGGACCATAGTATTTCCCATAAATTTGTAGGTATTGCAGTATAAAAAATGTGCTTTATACATTTTAGGTGAAATGGAATCACAGTTTCTTGGGAAAACTCGGTCACAACAGAAGTCTTTGTTCCAGTAGCTAAGAGCATCTTCAACCGTGAACATGAATTGTAATGTATGTGGCAATTAAATAGATGAACTTCCATCTAGGTGGAACAAATAGAAGTTCAAGTCCATAAAAATTCTCCAATGGTTTATTTCTATCTCCACATAATTCATTTATTTTGTTTGTAAATAAGAGAAAAAAATAACTCATTAAGTCTAGAAGGACTTCTACATGTAGAAGGACTTCTAGAATTATTGGTTATCTTTCATGCCACATCATCATTAATAGAAATAAAAAAATCACGATTGTAGAAGTTTTTTTATTGCATGTCTTCTACAATCCTACAATTCACACACCGTTGGAGATGCTCTAACTGTGTCACTAATTTATTTAAATAACCGAATCATATCACGTTTAGCCTAAAAAAACTAACAAAAAATGAAAAGAAAAACAAAAAAACAAAACAAAAACATACGAGCATTATGTGCATCTGGTGGCCAATCCTAGTATAGAACAAAAAACATTCTTGAGCACCAAAAGAGGATCATCGTTCTCAATCCCTGACTTCACACGCCAAGCAATGTGCTCGTCGGGTCTCACTAAAATGGCTCCTGTATGAGACATCGCACATAGGTCCCACCATGAGCTTGAACTCGAGCTTCGAGTCTTTGCTTCAACCACGTCAACAAAGTTGTTCCAAGGTGAAAGCTGTGTTTTGCTGTTCCCAATCCCATCTGTGGGCCTTTCTTGCCACATTACACATACCTTGAGTGCAACATTAAGTTCCTCAGCCACCTTAAATGCAGATTGCGCTACACGATACGACTCTTTGATTGGTGCTATGATAAGAAGGAACTCTATTTTATCAACAGATATGAGGTCCAGCGTCGAGAAGGCATCCTGTGATAAGAAAGATACATCTCAGAAACAATGTATTTAAATAAGACAAATGCAGTAAGTCGGAGAGAGAGAGAGAGAGAGAGAGAGAGAGAGAGAGAGAGAGAGAGAGAGAGAGATCTTGTAAAATTGTAAAATTTACAAATAGTACATCACCCCCTTCAGTATAGGATTTGTTTCACATATAAGCACTTGACTGCCACAATATGTAAACTATATCTATATATATATTAAACTGAAGCAGCTGGAAAAAAATTTGTTTTCCCTCCCATTTTATATTAAATGTTACTCATTAATGTTTGATAAAATCAATAAATATTGTCTA
>CACSLK010000984.1:14039621-14055657 GCA_902706635.1 Striga hermonthica
ATATATATATAATTTACTATTGTATTTATATATCCTCCCTATATATTATTATCGAATGCGCTGAGCCTACGTGACTGCTTTTGGTGCTTCGAAATCCTACTTGGTAAAAAATCATGCTTCGTAATTAGGTTTGGACAAATAATATTGATATATTAATAATTAATAATTTAGGTTTGGACATTCTATAAATATTTATTAGCTAACTTAGGTATTTTAATATCGTACTAATATAACTCTTTATTTCTTTGTACTTTTACTAAGTGACTAATATATCCCTGACGTTTGATTTGTTTCCTTCAATTAGCTATTGAATTATAAATGTATTTTAAAAGTTGATAACTTTTGTATTTCTTATCAGTTTTACATATATAATATATCAAATTAATCATCTTTTGATGATTTTCGATTTGACATTCATATTTTATATATGAAATAAATAAATTATATTTATCTTTATAATAATAAGAAACAATAATATTTATAAAATTACATTAAAAAAATAACATCATTTCTCAATTGATATATTTATGTTTAATGTAGTTATATGTTGTACGTTTAAAAAATTATTATAATATAACACGTGTAAGTTGCACAAATAAAAAGTGTCATACTAAATATATAATTATATATATATATATATATTTATAAAAGATATTAAATTTTCAACTACTTTTCCTCATTAATTTTAGATTTTAAGAAAAAAATAGTAAGTACCCGTGTAATACACGGGCGTTGTACTAGTGATTCACTATATATAAGTACATAAAAATGTACTAAATAATATATTTTTATAAATTTAAGAAATCGTGACCAATTCATTTGTTGAAAAAAATAATAAATTATTTTTTTCTATAGCAATATTTTGTAAACTTTTAAGAAATTTAATCTATTGTGTCATTAAAATTAATTAGCTATAAAAAAACCTAATGAGATAAAAATAAATACCAATTTTAAATAAATAGTTTGAAAAAAAAAAAAACTACAATTTTGTTTATAAGCGTATAACTTTCATAATTTTTTGTTTGTATTTATAATTTGTTAATATTAGTACTAATTATTATATAACAATAAGTTAAAAAGTATTATTACATTTAAATAATGTGAAATGTAACGGTCACTTTCCATAAATAAATAAATAAATAAAAAGAGCGAGAAAATAATATTAAATCGATAGCCTACTGTAAGCCCCCTCTACTTATACATTGAAATCATCAGAGTTTTAAAAATAAATCTGACTTTATTGAAAATTATTTAACTTTTTAAAACATGCTTTGAGGGTACTTACTAAACATGTATCTGGCTTTACTATCATGTCTGCTTTTAATCATTTTAGGATATCTGATCCCGACATAAAACATGTTCAATTCATTAAGATCTAGTAGAGCGATCGATACTAGCCTGATAAATGAATCGAAAAACTGAAACATGAATCCAAACAGTATACAACGTAGCTGACAGTAATAGGTTCGAAAAATAAACTGTTCAATAGCGGAAGCAATAAATAAACTGCATATGACCACCACTAGCCCCTCTTGAGTCCCGCCCGGCATGCTAACCTGAAAATGATAATTGTGGGGGCTGAGCAATAATCAACGTGCTCATCAATATTCCATACTACGCAATTATTCATGATAAAAACAGGTACCGATAACATTGGTATATAAATAAGTAAATCATGTTCTCATAACATGGCTCATCTGTTGGTTTACCGGCCGGGAACGCTAACCCACACGACACGGCAAACCGATCTCGGGTGTACACCTCACCACCGGGAACGCTGACCCACACGGTGGGAGATCCTGTCCTGGTACCCACTCGCGGGCAATGCCCACTCATAGGTGAATACTCATAAACATACCTCGGCTATAAATACCTTGCGTTTATTAAGAATTAGAACATAGCATGGAAAATCCCCACCTTTTGAACTTACTGACTAGATTAAAATGCACGTGCGTCTGAATGAGGGCTCGACTCCTCTTAATCTGAATTTTGATTATTAAATCTTATTATTAGGGATTTTGATTAAAGATCAAAATAAACAATTAAATCACGTAAGTCACGTACATCGATAAGAGCACATAATTAAGTCCAATAAAAGAAAATAAAATTATCACAACTCATCACATTAACATAAATCAAATTTCATAAAATCAAATAAAAATTCTAACTCAAATATACGCGCATATCACTTATTAATTATGTCTAAACTCGTGCTTAAACTCAATAGCAAATAACCAAACACCACTTAAATATTTAAAACCTGCAACACCTCAAAATTAATGCTAATCTCTCCTTTTACTACTAGAATCAATTTAAACCAATTTAAGCACAACTAAATGAATTAAACTCATAAATTAATACTTAACAACATCAACATATATAGTCGCAGAATTATTTTAGTGCACAAACCCATGGCATGTAGATATAATTAACTACAAGCTCTTCTTTATCTTATTCTTAACATGTCAACAACAATTAATGCCTTAGAACTGAAAATAAAACTCTTGAAATTACTAAATTTTAGCCAATTAACCACATACTTAGTGTTTAGTAATTAAGGCACAAGAATTGCACATACACATTACATATAGCATGCCTTATTTTCTTTTCTTTTCCTCAAATACTTATGGCACATATATGGTCTTAACAACATACATTAGTACTCAAATAAATCATGCATAGCCTCAGCAATAATCTCATCATAGGTTCAAAAAAATAAATTATACTCATGGCTTGAAATAAGACATTAAAGCACTTCTCTTTTTTTCAAATTCAAAGACAATTAAAAAAAATACCAACTATTGAACCTAAACTCCTTTTAAAAATCACACATGGACTGAATATAGACTTTGAAACTAATATATTTAAGCATATAACAACCTGAAATTTGCAGCATAAACATTAACAAAATCAGGTAACAAACTAAACAAAATCATTACACAACGTACATACATCTATTTTCCTCTCCTCTTTTCTTATACTTAAGCAATATCCACAAGGTCTCAAAAACTGATTTTAAATGATCCGAACATGTACAAAACTCAGCGAAAATAATATATATATAAGGACCAGCCAAAATACCTCACTCGGCTTTACAAAACATGACAAAAAGAGGTACGGTTGAAAGCTCACGGGCCTAGGTTATAGGTTCAGCTTTCTCTTGTTTGTACTTGGGGTGAGCTGAAGGTTGCTACTCATGGCTATAAATTAGGAAGGTTGGTTATGACTTGGTCTCTTACTTGCAAAATGCAAGAAATAAAAAAAAAAAAAAAAAAAAAGATCCTCTATACCATACATAATGGCCGAATGGTTAAGGCTAAGGTAAGCTTGGCTTCCAAATAATTCTTAAGCACAATATAAACTTATATCACACACATGGATGATGAATATAACATGTAAAAATTATTCTAAGGCATATAATCACATAATTAAGAAACAATTGACTTAAGCAAATAAATCATCAAATAGGCAATTAAATAAATTAATAAGCACTTAAGAAAATTAAGTAGATGAGGACATCCACTTAATTCGATTGTTGGATTATATGTTTTAAACACGAAGTCGAGCTCAGAAATGAAATGAAAATGGTCTTATTCACTTATTCATAAAACGGGGCGTTACACCTACTATTCTATATATGTATATATAAATATATTATGGTCGGTTTGGTTTTCTCATTCATTTGAGATAGTCAAACCGATATGACCGAACTAACCGAAAAAAATACGACTAAAAATCGAAAACATAATTGGAATTTTTATTTCGGTCGGTTTTGGTCAAACTACGAACACCCCTAGTCTCGCCACATGGTCGGAGATGGATTATGGATGGAGCTCCTGTGGATGATTATTCCGGTCGTTCATTTTTTTGTGTTACATTCAGAAAAGTGAAACGCTAAGAATGATTGGATATAAAAAAATTAGGTTTTGTTTGGATTTTTTTGTTTGGTTTTGTCAGTTTTGAAAAATTTGGTATGGTTAATTGTTAGTTGATATATTAGAATAATATTTAAAATAAAATGATTAAAGTTGATTTGATGTAAAGTAGGAAAGAAAAGATTTGAAGTGATGGTTAGTTAAAATTATGTGAGTGGATGAATAGTGAATAAAGGTGATGTTGTGTGTAAGAGTGATTTTTTTTTTTTTCCGAAACGATAGGTGAACTATTATAAATCAAAAGCGCACAAATGTGCGAATAAAAGTACAAAGCTCCCAACGGGAGAATAAAATGGGAGAACAGGTCAGACGCCTGCCTAGATTCCCGCTAGCAACGCTAGAATAAAAACTCGAAACTAAACACACCGACAACACAACCAACTAAACCAACTAAACAACTAAACAAACTAAAGGACCCCAACAGGGTAATATCCGAGTGTCGGCTCCCACCAGGAGAATACATTGACACTCAGACTCACAGGAGCCAACGGCTCAAACATAAAACACAATCTTACACAAACACTAATACATGAACAAAAACAAAAACGAAAACAGAGACATCCTCCCCCACCAGATACGACTAGGTGAGTACAGCAGACAAACGAACTCCACAGATAGCCCCAAAGCACGAAAATTGACCGCCCACCACTGCAGAAGGCCTAGCAAGACGGCTATTCGCACCCCGGGACCAAACCACAGAGATGCCCCGCACCCCAATCACGAGAAGAGGCAACACGGCTCAACCCAGCCCAAGGCCGCTGAAACACGACAAGCGGCCAAGCTCAACCGGGAACAACAACGAGACCCCAGCCAACCTCGACCACCCACCGAGAGCTCCCATTTCTAACTCTCCCAGAAGAAACCGAGAGATCCTCCCAGTCACGAACACAATAGAATACCGAGACAAAGCAGCGAAATAGGGGCTTACCTCCAAGAAATCGGAAGCTACCACCGCGAATCGCCGCTGCGCCGGCAAAACGGCACAGTTCCGACTGGGGACAAGCAGAGCGGACAGAGGAGAATCAGCTACCCAAATGACCAGCAAAAAACCAATTGCATCAATCCCAACCTCGCCCATGAACCAGCACCATCCTCCATCCATCGCCAATCGAACTTGTACTCCGAAGCCCAACAAGGAGAGCGAGCCCGCTCCGTTGGCCGGGACCCGAAACACAAGGGGGATCAACAATTGATAAGAGAAAGTTACCGTCATGGACGAGCGACCGGAGGCCGTCTACCGACTGACCCAGACGACTGGCGAGAGAGATCTAACAGGTGCAATTTCGAGGAAGACGACGGCTAGGGTTCGGGGAAGAAAAGATTATGAAATTTGTTGTGTGTATGTAAGAGTGATTGATTGATATTATTTAATTATATTGATAATATTGATGATAGTGGAGTTGAGTTAAAGTTGAGTTAAAAAAATGGTTGAGTTAAAAATGTTTGGATTTTTTTGAAAAATTTTTGTATCCAATCATACTCTAAACACCGCCCCCTTTTCGATATTTACCGCCCCCCCAAAAGTCGATTTTGCCCCTCAACCAAAATCCTCTCTCTCTTCTCCTCTCTTTCTCTCTCTCGATTTTGGCTTTCCGACGTCCGAATAAATTCTGAAAAAATGTCGGCACAACCACGACGCGGAGGCAAGGGATTTTTCGTTCGATCGGTACGTTTTTTTTTTTTTTAATTTTCGAACGAAAAAAATTTTTGAATTTTTTTTTTCCTGTTGGTGGTCGGCCACCCTTGCCGGCCGAAAAACGAATGGCCGGCCACCCTTGCCAGCCGAAAATCGAATGGCCGGCACCTGCTCAACGCAGGGGCAGGCCGGCGGTTACGCATCGGCCCTAGCCGATAGCCGCCGACATTTTCGGTCGGCCGACAGTACTGCCGCCTGTAATGGCACCCGGCCGCGCGTTTTCCGGCCGCCGTCGGCCGGCCCTTTTTAAAAAAAAAAATAAAATTAATTGAAAATAATATTAAAAAATATAAAATATTTCGAAATAATATTAAAAAAAATTAATAAATTTTTATTTTTTTATTTAATATTAAAAAGTTTAAAAATTTTAAAAATTAATGAAAATAAGAAAATTAATTGAATATATTAAAATTAATTGAATATATTATAAATAATTGAATATATTATAAATAAATAATAGAAAATTATAAATAAATTTATTAAAAATATATAAATAAAATTATATAAAGTAATATAAAATTATTTAAAATATATAAATAAAATTTATTTAATATATAAATATAGTAATTATTATAAATTGTATAATATTAGTAAAATTGTTTAAAATTGTTTATCATAATTATTAAAATAAATAAAAATATGTTTAAAATACTTGTTTATTAATTATTAGTTTAATTTGTTGATTTAGAGTGATGGATCTGAGCGAGTTATGGAGTTTGGTGAGCTTGATGGTTCTGGACTCCGACACACGCAGAGTCGGTATGTAGATGCCGACGCTCGTCGGGTGAGGGAGGCGAGGATCCGTGAGGCTCATTTAGCTCAGGCTGAGATGGCTAGGAGATTGCCACCGATCGTTCCTTCGGTACCGAGTGATAAGCAGAGCGGTGGGCAGCCCAGCTCATCGATGGCTGGCAGTTTGGGTAGGATGCCGACGAGGATACGTATTCATCAGTCGTCGGCTTACACACCGATCGTCCAGAGTCCGGTCCACGATTATGAGCATGACGATGACCAGGACGATGATGAGGGCGAGGAGCCTGACTCTGGAGATGAGGAGACTACGTCACTTCTTCCTCCCCCTATACGACCGGTACGACCTGCTCCTCCACGATAGGATGGGGGCCGTTTTGCGGGCACTGGATCCTCCTCTGGTAAATATTCTACGTACTTTAATTTTTTTACTGTTAGTTACATATACTTATATTTACTAATAGCATATTATTGATACAGTCAGTCACAATATGCTGTGTATATATCTAACACGTAGTTGTCTATTTTCACAGTTACATATACTTTTATTTAGTAATTTTATTTAGTTATGTAATTAATTTAATAATATTTAAACAAATTCAAAATAGATATTGTGTTGTCTTAGCAACAGAAAAGGATTTATTCCGTTGGTAAATATCAAAAAATTTATTCCTAACTTACAATACTTTAATGCACACATATAACATAAATTAAAATTTATTTTCATTTCATCTAACAAGGTGATTTTATTTTTAACTATCAAATCTACAATATGATATGATTTTCCTAAAAAATTTACTATTCATAAAATTTTATATTTTTTCTTTTTATGTTATTAGTATAATTAAAAATAAAAATCACTCACTACTATATTTTGTTCTTAATTTATTAGTATAATTTTAAAATAAAATCAATGACTACTACATTTATATTTGAGCGTTAATGGATAATTAGTTATTTATAGTTTTATAAATTACAGAACTGCTTAATTTTCTATTTGGATAGTTTATAAAAAAAATTCTTTTAATTAACTAAACAATCAGTCATATTATGCCGGATATATATCTATACTTATTTGTTGTATTGTAAATGCAGGTTCGAGTAGCAAACGGGCTAAGGGTGATGAGCCTTGGATCGTTAAAGCCCGAGTACCCGATGGCCCTAGTGACGGGAGCATTAACCAAGCTGTCTAGGGCACGTGGCCTTCCGTATGATGTTGCCTGAGCCAGACCGGCATGTTAGAGGCATATTGAAATGCCAAAACAGGCATGCAGCGCACGCCACTTTGCAGGAGTGGCTCGCAGAGATGGGTCCCGACCCACATGCTTTGATAGATCAGTCGGGGCTGTCACATCTGGCGGACTCCATGCATGCGCACCTGGACACTCCACTACTTTCTGCATTCGTGGAGCGCTGGCAGCCCGATACTAACTCGTTTCACCTGTCTTTTGGTGAAATGAGTATAATGTTGCATGATGTTCGGGCCATTTTGGGGATTCTCGTGGAGGGACGTGTAGTGGCAGGGAACCCGACCACTGAGAGACTCCGTGCGTACTGCATGGAGATGCTGGGGGTGGACCAGAAAGAGCTGATGGATACCTACTGGGATCACGGCGCGGTGACCACTACCACCGTTTCGAAGTCATTCAGGGGGCTGGACGACCCGCGGCCGGCTAACCAGGAGGCAGCCGCATGGTTGTGGATGGCGATGGGTACCACCTTGTTCGCAGACAAGAGTGGTAACAGGATTAGTCCGAAGGTCATGCACGAGATTAGCGAGGACACGACTAAAGTTCTGGAGTTCTCATGGGTCTCGGCTACATTGGCATACCTATACAGACAGTTAGGTATTGCCAGCAGGGGGACACAATGGGACTGATTGGCTGCTTGGCTCTCCTGCAGACCTGGATATTCGAGTACCTCCTGCCCTTTCGACCCTACGAAGCGCCTCGGCCAGTAGATGGCGTTGCCGCACGTTCTACCTAGTGGAGCACGCCGGTGATTCAGAGGTCCGCAAATACCCTTCAAGGTTACCGTGTCGCCCTTGACCAGCTCAGAGTGGACCAGGTACGTGAATGTTATAAATCTTATTTACATTTTGTTAAATATTATTTTTAAAAAATATGAGTGTTATAATAAATGTTTTTGTGCAATTTTAAACAGGTGAACTGGTTGCCGTATGGCAGCGACCCAGGTGATATCGAGGCTAGAACCCTCTATGTCGGGTGCATTAGGTACCGCGACATCGTGGAGCCCTACAATCCTCTGCGGTTTTTGCGTCAGCTGGGCTACGTCCAGCGTATCCTCCCGGCTTCCGTCGGCCATCCAGTGTAGTACGGGCTTGGGTGTCTAGGTTGTACAAGGTTGAGCACTCTGCAGAAGCTGCAGAGAATTCCTGGAACGAGTTCCCGCAGCTGTCGGCCGTCAACCTGGTTGCCTACACCCCCACCACAGTTACTATAGGGGAGGTCGAGCCGGCGTACTCTGAGTGGTTCGCTCGGGTTTCTCGTCTGAAGCTGTTGGGTGGCGATCCCACGGAGCCTCTCCCAGTCACTTCGCGCGTCGATGCCTCTTATGTAAGTCGTTTACTTAATTTTTTTTTGTCAATGTGTGCTTTCATTATAATATTTATTTATTGTAACTCTTCGCTTTGTGATAGTGGCTCCGACGTTACGACGACGTCCTCTCTGTCTACATGCCGCGGGTCGAGCGTGTTGATCCTCATTTGGCTACGGAGTTTGCAGACGCTCTGTCCGTAGTTAAGGCGGATTGGGAGAGAGCGACGTGGCGTTAATGTTTGATGTAAATAATGTTGTGTTTTTTTGATTATCATTTACTGTACGCTCGACTTTCTGTTGAATTGATTTTTTTTATGTCATGTACGCTCCACTTTTGGTTGAATTGGTTTTTTTTTATATGTCGTTACTCATTCACAATATGTTTTTATATTTCCGATCTGCTATACTATATTATAATTAATAAAATACATCACAATCAACATATACGTACTCAAAATCGAAGTCAATGACATACATAAGTTCAAACTAACGTATAATGACAACCGAATATTATAAGAATATCAAAACCTAGGTGTATCACGAATCCTGATCCACACGGCTATTCTACTGCTGTAGTAATCCTCCCAACCGTTAACCGACCGATCTCGAAGTGCCGTCCAAAAAGGTAATATAGGCGGTATTGGATGGCCAGGAGTCAAATTAACACGAATATAGTGTGGGTAACAACCAAGATGACACAAGACGATATCTCACTCCGGTCGTGTAGCCGTCGATGGTGCGACGAGCGGCAGTACAGTAGAACTAAAAAAGGTGGGATTGTCACCATGATCACCCATGCCTAACAAGACGACAACTGCATTAAAAAATGTGGCAACGGGAAAGAGGTCGCACATAGTTTCCATCCAGTGGTTATGGCCACAAGGGCCCCCGTCCCAGCGTATTCGATTGAGTGTAGCGTCGATCCATTCAAAGAAGATGGGCTCGTATCTCGGAATGTTCCCCGCAATCTCATTTGCAATAATTTGTCTTGTCAACCGGTACTTCTCCTGATCACCAAAAATATAGCTCGCAGTTACCCGAAATCCACAGTTCCCATCATCGGACACATCCAAGTAGCTCTCTACGTAGTCGTGCACAATGTAGGGAATGCTATTCCAGTACCGGTAACCGGAGAAGTCTGTCGAGAACGTCTCTATAATATCACAAAGTTTCACGTCAGAATATATATAATCGAATTTATGTACATAATTAGATGAAGTGATTAAAACACAATAAAATAAATTGGAATTTAACATGTCGGTCCTTCTGAACACTGAGAAGATGAGCTTGTCGGTGCTTGTGACGAAGTGCTTTTACAGCCCACCGGACGACCTCTTCCCGGTACTCCCAGACACACGGATCATGCTTTGTTGAATTTCTCTTTTTCGGTCGACCTCGCGTGTTTTCCTTCACTTCAGCTTCTCCGTAACCTTGTTGGTCAGGGTGAAGTTGAGAGTAGATGTACTGATTTAGATGACGCACGGTCACAGGATTGGCCAGTTCGACCTCATCCGCAAGGCTCCGAAAATACGACAGGTCTGTCCACCCAATCGTCGACCCCCGTGCACCACTCGTGGATGGTCGTGCACTACTCGTGGATGGCCATGTACTACTCTGGTAATCTGTTCGTACAACCAAATTTAAAACATTAAACATCATAATCTATATATAAATTATATAAAAAAAACAGCACGTGAAGTAAAAAAAAAAATAAAAGAAAAAAATAAAAGCATTCAATTCAATATTACAATTATACCTGGCACCTCAAGTGTTATCCAGAACTCGTGAATGTCCTCCGTGGTAATCATGGCATTAGCACAACACGTCATACTCATGTAACAGGCACAAGGAAGTCCATGCGTCCATTTGATTACGCACCCGCAGCGCGTCGTAACCTCGTCGCTCAAGTCTCGCATCCTCTTATACTCTTCGTTCAATAACTCCAAACAATAATGCGAGACCCTCAGTGTTAGTTGCGAGAACAGAAATCTGGAGTAATGGTAACTTCGTCTGGTCCTTGACTCCTCCAACGTGGTCCTGGTAATAGATTGTATGAGTGAATTTATAATTAATACATTAATAGCACAATAAATATGTGTAGCTTAATAAGTTAACATACCTGATTTGAGTGTGTTGGGACTTAATCTCCTTGTGATCCTTCTCCCACATTGTGTCGAGCGAACCAGCCGACGTGTTAAGCCACTGCTTCAACACATTGTGGGAACTCTCCACCCTACACGACGTGGTGTTACCCAAATGCAGGAGGTTGTTCGTCCACGCTTTGACAATTTTTTCCTTGTGGACTAACCACGTATTCTCTATATACTGAATAACAAGAGGGAACGCCTTGTACCAATGTTGCATGTCCTTCACGGCAGAGTCGTACTCGACCGCCGTGCTCGCTTCTAGGATCTTCTTCCACCTGCCGTGCGTGAACTTCGCGGCGAATTCTTTATTATTCCGGGAGAGTTTATAGACCTTCTGTTCCACATCCTTGTTGATGTGCCACGTGCAAAGAAGGTGGGAAGACAGTGGAAAATTAATCAGAATAGAATTAATCAACCCCAACTCCCTGTCACTGACAATGACTGAAGGATGTACATCAGGCCCAATCATGTTTCTCAACCGCTTCAAAACCCAGTCATAGCTGTTATAGCTCTCGTCCTTCAGAATAGCTTATGCAATCAAGAAGTTCTTGTTGCACGGCATCATCCCTATTATTTCCACCAACGACATCTTGTACCTGTACAAATGAGGGCAACAAAAATAAACAAAGAATAAAAAACGTACCTACTCAAACACAATAATTAAGAATCGTACTAAATCGTTATTTATAAAGTAACATATCTGTTGGTTTTGTACGTCGAATCTATACTGACGTACCAATAATAGGTATGAAAGAGAACGGCTGCCTGGGGATGCGACATGAACATACATGTCAAGGTGTGTGTGTGTCCTTATCAGAATCGGTGAAAACTATGTAATTAGCCCGGCTAGCCAGATGCATAAGGTGGGAAGTCACATCTCTGCCCTCGAAACTCTCTGATCGGAGTTGAGCCCTATAGTTGTAAACTTGTTGACGAACCGCATTGTTAGACGAGTTTTTATCCTGTGTCGCTGCCAATATTACCGTCGGTCTTGCCTGGGCAGTTGTCATGTCACGAACGATCTGCCTTGACTTTTCACTCAGTCCGCTGAACTGTCGATGACCCTCGGGATAAAAAAATCATCGGATGATTATGGTATCCCTTCTGGTCATCCTGAGGAAAACATATACTCCAGAAATCGTTCGTACCGGCCACTTTTTTTCAATCTCATCTCAAACAGACATCCAGTATATTTTGTTTTCGAACGTCTTAGAACAACATTAACAAGATTGGATATTTTATTACCTCGATAACGTTCCTCTCGGTTACACTTCATAATCCTCAATGTTCTTCCCTTTGTGTGCTTTGAAACAATTAGTTCAAAACCACAAATATTTGCCATGTCGACTGCATACGTAACAGCTTATTTAAGACTATCAAATATCTCATCTGTTCTAAAATAAGGTCAATAATCAATATTATCTCCTCCAAAATCCTCAACTGGTGCCTGCAATATATTAAAATGTATGTTACCAATTTTAAAACATAATCAAATAAGTAACCATTAAAAAAATAATTTATATTAATAATATTTTAAAACATAATCAATTATAAGTAACCATTTAAAAAACTAATTTATATTAATAATATATTATAAATTAATAATTTATATTACTAGTATTATTGATATATATATATATAAAACATTCTAAAAATATTATTATTTTTAATAATAATATATATGAATAAAAATATTATTATTAAAAATATAATTATTTTTATATATATATTTTAATAATATATACTTTTATTTTGAGTGTTAAATAATATATTCACTTATTAAAAATAATATAAATTAAATATTAACAATATATAATATATGACTAATAATTAATAATATATAATTAATATATAATAAATATATAATTATATATAATATATAATATAAAATATATATAATTATATATAATATAATTATATATAATATATATTAAAAATATATAATATAATTATATATAATATATATATATTAAAAATATATATTTTAAAAATATAATATATAATATATATAATTATATATAATATATATATATATATTAAAAATATATATAATATAAATAATATATATAATATAATTATATAATATATATATATATATTAAAAATATATAATATAATAATATATATAATATAATTATATATAATATATATATTAAAAAAAATCGCGCCGGCCGACTGGCCGGCCGGTTCAGCCCTGGCCGGTCATCGTTACCGGTCGGCCCGAGTCAAAGCGACCGGACCAAAGCCGACCGGTACTAGTGGCCGGCCAAATCTGAGTCGGTCGACACAAGCGGCCGGCCAGAGTTGAACCGGCCGGTCGGCCTCGAAAAAAAAAACGTACTTTCTTCGCCGCCGGAGTTGGTCGGAATTTTTTTTAGAATTTTTCAAAGTCCAGAACCGGGAGAGAGAATGTATAAAATGTAAAATGAATTTGTTTTTTTTTTTAATACAAAGGGCAAAATCGACTTTTGGGGGGCAGTAAATATCGAAAAGGGGGACGGTGTTTAACAACACCCTTCAGAAAAAAGTTGTGAAGAAAGCAGCTCATCTCTAATGATCGTCGTGTTCTGCATACTTTTTGGTATGATTGGTGGCTCGATGAGACGCTGGCTTTTAGGCTTCCATTCTCTGTTAAATCAGAGTCAAATAGTGATGGTAGAGCAGCTCTTTGTTCAATACATAGCATTGGGCTTTGCTGAACTTATTAAGGGTCAGCTGTTTTCAGAGAAATTTTTATCTATACTTACCGTTTTTTAATTAATTGCAACATTACCATTGAAACCAAGATATTTGTGTATATACCTAAAAGATAAAAAGTAATTATATACATGCCTAAAAAAGGTTACGGGTAAGATGAACAACCCTTTCTTATTTCTAGCGCATAATTTCAGGGCTTCATATGAAAAAGATATTATGTTTGAAATCGTTGAAACAGGCGGAGAGAAGGAATCTCATATTTTTGGAAACACGTACCCATATTTTTCGCACTATTTTCTGAGGTATATGTGCAGTATAATTTTTGGTATTTGTTTATAGAAATAAATTATGTAGTTTTTCATATTTTTGGTTTATGTTCAGCAGTTTAGTTTTATGTGTGCAGTACAAGTATATTTTTGGTTTATGTTCAATATATTTTATCTTTATGTTCAATTTATTTGGGGTTTATGTTCAACAATATATTGTTTGATTTATGTTCAGTATGTATATTTCATTAATCACTCACGATTTTGGAGTATATTTCAAATCACAGAGAATGTATATGTGCAGTATATTTTGGTATTTGTCCATAGAAATAAATTGCGTAGTTTTAATATGTTTGGTTTATGTTCAACAATTTATTTTTATATGTGCAATATAGGTATATTTATGGTTTATGTTCAGTATATTTTATCTTTATGTTAAACAATATATTGTTTGGTTTAAGATAGAAATGACTAAAACAAATCTACCAGACGTAACATAAAAAAACTACAACAAAAAGGTATCGCATATACAAACATATAGCAGAAATAAACCATTGGATAATAAAAAACGACAACAAAAATGTATCACATATACCAGACGTAACATAAAATAAACGACAACAAAAGGTACCGCATATACCAAACATATATTTTACATATACTGCACATATACTGTAAACCAATGTCTCTATCTGGCCTTTTCTCGCCCGGTGTTCAACCGGTTTACCCTTTTATAGCCTCAAACAGTGCTCGACAAAATACCCTTTTACCTGGGCTTTGTGTCCTGACTTATGCAACTTGGTAATAGCATGAATAAGCCTATCCCTCATATTATCATCAATATGCGATTGCTCCTAGTGAAAATCCATATCATAAAGCTCCCCAGGGACTATGGTGATGTGTCTCGGTAGGATCACTTTCGTACTTGACCACGTACCTTTCTCAAGGGCTGTCCGGAAATTCATGAGATTTGGGTTTCACATTCGAGTAAACAAACTCGGGCCAGCGAAAGATCCAAAAATGGCTCCTCCTCCGACGAACAGATCTGAAAAATTGAAGAGGATTTGTTTGCAGAGAGATGAGAGAGATGGGTGAACGTGGGCGGGGGTGGTGGGTACGTTTTTGGAGGAGAGATATTATTGCTGAGAGAAATCAGTAACTTCTCCTTAATTAACTCACTTACCTTAACTGTGTTTTAGGTATATTAGCGATATTTTAGGTTGATTTAAGCAAAATTATAAATATTGTTATATTAGGTGTATAATTATAATATAGTTAGGAATGAAACGTACATGGTGCAAATTTCTTAAAGTCTCATTTCTCAATCACACGTTTTTATTCTCATTTCTCATTTCAGACTATCAATTAGGCATTGTAAAATTATCAATGTTTGTGAAAGCAACATCATACACAAGCATCTATAATTCTTTCAATTATTCTTATCATAGTTATAAAACTCAATTACTAAATACTCAAATTTTATAAATACTTCAGTTACTACTCACTAAATTTTTTGGCGTAATTACAGATAAAATTAGGTTCGGTTACGGCACAGTCGAATGGTCACTAGTAGGGATGCACATGAATCGAGCGGCTCGAGCTCGAGTTTAACCAAACTCGAGTCGAGCTCGAGCCCATATTTTACATTGTTTAACGGATCACGAGCTGTTCGTGTAAGAGAAAGAAGTTCTTACAATTAATCTCAATTCAAGTGTTTGAATCCCAAATACAAGCTTAATCCTTAAGAAGAAGAAGAAGAAGAAGAAGAAGAAGAAGAAGAAGAAGAAGAAGAAGAAGAAGAAGAAGAAGAAGAAGAAGAAGAAGAAGAAGAAAGGATTTTTGGGTGTTTTCTAGGGTTGGGAACGAGTCCCCCGTGAAAAACTGCTCGAAAAATCGAGCAAAACATGATTTTATGCAATCTGGTCTCGTGTGGGACGATGGGCGCGTCACTGAGCGCGGCAGGTGGCGCGGCGCTGGGCGCTGGGCGT
>CACSLK010000984.1:14055903-14067085 GCA_902706635.1 Striga hermonthica
TATATATATATATGTATCATATTCTATTACTATATAATACAACTAAGATAAATTATCAAAAAACTCAAAAAAAAAAAAATACTTTCATTTTCCCGCTTCGTAAGTCATTTTTCTGCTTATTTTTTCGTTTTTTACCATTTCCGATTTTTTTTTTTTTTTTAATTTTTTCGCATGTACCAACCTAATAGATTTGGTAACCAATCATATTAATCAATTTTCCTATTCTATTCTTATTAAGCTATGGTAATCATGCGGATAAAATTGGATAAGATTTTGGCAAAATATTTACTCCAACAATTTTATAAAAATTGATTGATTAATATATGGAAACACAATAAATCAATAAACCGATTTATTTTTTTATTTTATTAATATGTTTGACAGAGAATCAATAAATATTTATCATAGCTTTTATTTTAAAAATAAATTTGAATTATCATACCTTTTCCTTTTTATGAAATTTAAAATTACATATTTTAATATACTAATAAAGTTTTACTATTTATTTTTTTCCTTATGTGATATAATCGAAATTCGGTATTAAATTTTTAAATTCATACATTTAAATAAAAAGATCCTAAGAATTTTTTTTTTGGTAAATTTTATTTTATCTTGATTTTCATATAATCACATTCCTAACAAACTAATTAATATTATATTTTTTATCTACATTATCTAACCTTTTTTTATGATACAATTAATATAGTATCTTAACTAATTAATCATTTATCTAACCGGATTTATCTGTCTAACAAACTTACCATTTTTTTAAATTAAAATGGTATGATTATTCTTATGGAGATACTTATCAATATATTAAACATTTAGAAATGTTTTTTTTTTTAAATGAGATATCCCTCCTTTTTCTTTATTTGAAATTCTGAGTTATATTTTTAAATATATTATTATTATTATTTTTCCATGTAAATATTTATTATTTATAATCTAAGTGATAAATATTATTGATTTATCTCTTTAATAAATATTTATTATTTCTTTTTTCCTTACATGATATAATCTAAATTTTGTTATTTGATTTTTAAATTCAAACATTTAAAGGAAAAGATCACAAGCAGATTTTTTGGGTAAATTTTATTTTATCTTGATTTTCATATAATCACATTCCTAACAAACTAATTAATATTATATTTTTTATCTACATTATCTTAACTAATTAATCATTTACCTAACTGAAATTATCTCTCTAACAAACTTGTTATTTTTTTTAAAAAAAAATTAAATGGTATGATTATTCTTACGGAGATACTTACCAATATATTAAAATTTAGATTTGTTTTAAAAAAAATAAGTTATCCCTCTTTTTACTTTATTTAAAATTCTAAGTTTTAATTGTAGATATATTATTGTTTATTCTATTACGCGTAAATGTTTATTATTTATTATCTAAGTGATAAATATTATTGGTTTATCTTTGTAATAAATGTTTATGATTTATCTCTATAAATGTTTATTATTTATTTTTTTCCTTATGTGATATAATCTAAATTTGGTTATTAGATTTTTTAATTGAAACATTTAAAGGAAAAGATCAAAAGCAGATTTTTTGGGTACATTTCATATTTATCTGAACTTCCATATAATTACATTCCTAACAAACTAATTAGTACAATTACAATTATCTAACTGAAACTTTTAAAATATAATTAATATAATATTTTAACTAATTAATCTTTTGTCTAACCGAATTTATCTTATCAACAAACTTACTAAAATTTTTGAAATTAAAATAGTAAGATTATTCTTACGGGTATACTTACCAGAATATTAAACACCTTAAACACTTTTTGAAAATAAATTTGAATTATTCCGTTTTCTACTCTATTTAAAATTCAAAATTAAAATTTTAAACATATTCATTAATATTATTATTTATTTTTTTCCTTATGTGATATAATTTAAATTTGGTTATTAGATTTTTAAATTCAAACATTTAAAGGAAAAGACCGCAAACATATTTTTTGGTTATATTTCATTTTATCTTAACTTCTATATAATCACAATCCTAACAAATTAATTAGTATAATATTTTTTAACCACATTTATATAATCAGATTTCTTAAAATATAATTAACATAATATTTTACTATTTAGTCTTTTGTATAACTTGGTTTAACTCATTAACAAAATTGCCAAATTATTTTTTAAATTAAAAAAAAAAACTTGGATGATTTTTATTTGTAAAGTAACAAAAAATAGTTTTACATTAAAGTCTGAATTCTTTCCATTATTTTTTGTACGTTAACAATCATATATAGGATATGATTTTAAAAAAAAAAAGTCAGAACCGTAATAATATTCCTCAAATAAAAAATATTGTATAAAGAGAAGTGTTTTTTTTTAACGAAACGGCAGAGGTATTTTATAACTCAACGCGAACCAAGTTTGAAAGATACACGCCAAGTCCGAAAGAGAAAACTGAAAGGACACGCCTAAAGCGGCCTAGAACCTCAACAAGGAAACTAAAATACAAGAAAGAAACACCATCCACTGCCTAAGGCCTGGAGGTGAGAAAAAACCAGCTAAAAATTACAAAATAAGTAAACAATCCAAAAGGAACTAAACAACACAGCACCAACCAAAAGGAACAAAACACAGAGGTAAGGCAGATACATTAAGCCTTCAAATGGATGAAATCCAACCAATCCTGATGGGCTGCCTTCAAGGTGACCTGGATTGGCATGATAATGTTTTGAAAAATGCAGAGGTTGCGCGTTTTCCAGAGCCACCACAAGATGTAAGTCGTAAGCTGAATTATGGCCTGTGATGTCTTTGAATTGTCAATGGTGCATATATCCATCCACTAGCTTCTGAAAGATAGATCATTGTGTGGTAAATGATTCCATGAAGCAGGAGCTATCCTCCACAGATGAACAACTCTAGGGCATTGAAATAGGACATGAGTGACCGTCTCAGGATCCTCTCCACAAGCACTGCAGACGACATCTAAGTTCAGTCCTCTTTTCTTCAAGTTTGTTTTAATAGGAAGAGCCTCAACTATGCATTTCCAGATGAAAATTTTCACTTTGTTGACAATGTGCAACTGCCAATCCAGGTCTAAAAATATATATATTTTGCATTGTTTGTATTTATTTCATTTTCATAATAGACGAGATGTGAAAAATATAAATAATTATATTTAAAATAAAGTTTAAAAAAAGATTTAAGATATGAGCTCTTCCGTGCATCGCACGGGATATACACTAGTATTACTATATGTACTTAATGGTAATTTTACAAAGTTGCTTGAAATTTTTTGAACCAAACTCGAGTCGAGCTCGGGCATTTTGAATTCGAGCCGAGCTCGAACTATCGTATTTTTTTTATCGAGTCGAGCTCGAGCAGCTAAAAAAATGAATCAATCATGCTCGATATTGTTAATGCTCGACTTGTTTGCAGCCCTACTCACTAGTATATATAACTAACTCTTTAATTATTACTAGTAACCACCCGTGCGATGCACGAAGGCTTTATTATCTATGTGTTTTTTTTTCTGAAACGATAAATAATATTATAAATCAAAATGCACAAATGTGCGAATACACAGTAGCCAACGACTGGATACACAACAGCCAACAACTGAAAAAGTGGGAGGACGGGTCAGAAGACCGCTTAGAATCCCGGATTGCAACGCTAGAATAAAAACACTCGCAACTAAAACGAACCAAATACACAACTACCAAACACAAACTAAAACTAAAATAATTAAAAGGACCCCAACAGGGTAATACCTGAGTGTCGGATCCCAACAGGATAATAAATGTGACACTCTGGCGCACAGAGGCCAAACAGCCCAAACAAAAAACACGAACCTAGACACAAAACACGAGCATAAAAACAAGAAACAATCTAAAGAAACAAAATCAATGGAGCCCTCCCCTGTCGAACAAACAAATCCCAACCAACAGTGGACGATCGACACAAGAAAGATCCCAGCCCGAGAATCCGCTACTGAAATTGCATACTACGTATACAGTAGAAGAAATTGAGCCCCGAATCGACCCATCGTCAACCGAAAGAGCCACGACCGACCCTCACCCAGCCCCACCCGAACTCGACGAGCTCGAAAGAACCTGGTCCCCCGCCGCCTAACACCACTAGGCAGACAGACTCGCGTAAAGGTCAATCGCCCCCTCAACCCCAGCCACCGCGACAGCCAAGCTGCCGTAACCGGAGCCCCGGCCCCTCCTCAGTACGAGCACCACTCCATACAAATTCAAAGCTCCGACGAGCAGAATCACAGCCCCACCCGCAAGAAAGCTCGCCGGAGAAGCACAGCCCAATCAACAAAGGAAATAGCGAAATCGAAACGGACAAACCTTCACGGAGCAGCTCCCACCAGCGGTCGAGATGAGACAAGATCCACCTGCAAGACGCTGCACCTGGAGGCCGCCGCCGCCAAACGAAGCCACTTCTGCCGCCAATCGAACGAACCCCAATCGCGGAGCATCTGATTCGCAAATGGAGCCATACTTACCAGGGGAGATAACAAATAATTACAACTAGTCATCGATAACAAATAATTATATATTATTGAACATTTTCTTATATACAACATCCATGAATATTGTGAAGTTCCTAAAATCGAAGCGACGAATAAGAAAATCGGCCCTTTACTTGTGAAACTTTGTTTGGCCGTGAAGAATGAGCCTCCAAGTGCAAATCGTCGATTTGTAGACTCCAACATTGCTTTTGACTTGGTAATTTTTAAAAACATAAACGCAGCCTTTTTCAAAATCGTCGATGAAATGGAATATTGAATGGGGGATGATGCCAGTAACTCGTCCTCCCTAATAAAGTACATATTCAATTCAATAATTATGAAAAGAATGAAGTAAAAAAAATATAAACGTGTGAATTTAAATAATAATATAATTACAAAATAAATCAGAATCGTGAAAGATAAGAACATTTTTGTAAGTGCGCTCGTCTTTAATACGTTCGAACATTCTAATGATGCATAGTTTGATTAGCGGCCTATAAGTTATTTTGATATCTTTGATGAGGCCCAAAACCATAGATATTTTGATTTTTTTGAATGGGGTTGAAAAGGGAATTCAAAAGTTTGATTTGTGGCCGATTTTTAGTTGCAATTCCAGAAAAATTGGAGATTTCGTCCTGTAAATGACACCAATTTTAGGTTTGGTCCTCTAAGTGGGCAATTTTTATAGAACGTCCCGTAAGTACAAAAAAACCTGACATTTAGTCCTGTCACCGGCTAAAACAGGTAAATTTTACCTGCTAGCCTACGTGGAATTTTTAGATTTTTTTTTTTTTTTATAATTTATAATGCTGACGTGGTAGATATGTGGATAATTGCAAAAAATATGTAGAGATGGGGATTCGAACCCGGGGTGCAAGGCACTCAAATGATGACACTAGCCACTTGACCTAACAAAATTTTAGTTATATATTTGACTTCATTTTTATATCAATCAAAATGTTTTATCCAAAAACAATATATATATATATATATAATTATACTTAATTTTTTAATAAATTACATAATATATGTAATATATAAATAAATTTATTTATTTAAATAAGATAAGATATTTAAATATATTACATAATAAATTATATTTATTATATTAAATATATTACATAATAAATATATTTGTATGTTAAATATATTACATAATAAATTATATTTATTAAATATATTTATTTATTATATTATATATTAAAAATATTTTATTATATTTATTTATTGTATTAATAAATATATTTATTTTAACATACATAAATATATCAAATAATTTAATAAATAAATATATTAAATAATTTATTTAATATATTTATTTAAATATTAGATATAATATTTTATATAATATATTAAAGAAAATTAATATTAAATTAATATATTAAATAAATAATTAATAAATAATTTCATTTAATTAAATATTTACTAAATAAATATTTAATATATTTAATTATCTTTTATTTGTATACAAAATAAATATAATTAATAATATAATAAATCGATATAATAAATATATTTAATATACATATATAATTTTATAAATAATTATATACTAAATATATTAAAAAAAATTATATTTATTAAATATATTTTATATATTTATATATTATATTTATTTATTATATTATTAAATATATATTAAATATATTTATTATATTTATTTGTTACAATATTAAATATATTTATTTTAACATATATAAATATATCAAATAATTTAATAAATAAATATATTATACATTCATTAATATAATGTTATTACCAAAAACTTTTATTGATTAAATAAATATTTATTAATTAAAAATTATAATTAATTAATAAATATTATTAATTAATAAATAATAAATATATGGCCCGGGCTGCTCGTCGTTGGATGTTTGCGGTGGTATCGGGTGGAGTACGAGCTATAAGGTGGGGCGGGTCTCCGGACTCCGCGGCTTCCTTTAGTTGCTGGAGTTGGGGGAGAGGTCCGGTTATTTCCCCTTCACAATTCCTCGTTTGTCTAGTGGTGTTGGACGGCGAGGAGGTTCTATTTGGCCTCGTCTAGTGGTGTTAGATGAGTTTGAATGGAATCGGTGTAGGGCGGACTTGGCTTCTCGGTTGCGATGGGTCAATTCGGGGACTGGTTCGGTGTTAGGTTTCTGCTATTGTATAGGCTTGATTGCAGTTTCGGTAGCAGGTTCTTGGCCTGGATTTGTCTTGTGTTGATCGTTCACTGCTGGTTCGAGCTTGCTCATTTCGCTGGGGAAGGGTTGTTTATGTTTTATGTTATTAGGATTTTTGTTTGTTTGTGTTGTTGATTTGTCTTGAGTCTGTGTTTATTTTATTTTCGGTCTTGTTTTTTAGGTTTGGGTTGTTGGCCCCAGTTCTGATTCCCCTGTGAGGGGCGTTTCAATTCTCCTGTGGGGAGCGATCGTAGTTGGTGTGTTTGTGTATTGTATTGTGTGTTGTGTGTTTTCTATTCTAGCTTGGCTAGCGAGGCTCTAGGCGGTCTTCCGATTCGTCCTCTCAGTTTTTAGTTCTGGGTTGTAATATTCAGCCTTGGGCTGCTTTGCACAGTTGTGCGTTTTATTTATAATATCTCTATCGTTTCGGAAAAAAAATAATAATAATAAATATATATATTTATGAATAGATAAATATTATTCAGTATATTTATTTATTAATATATGTATTTAATAAATTTTATAAAATATTTATTATTTAGTAAATATTTAATTAATATATAATATATATATATATATATATATGTATATTAAATATATTTATTTATTAATTATTAATTATATTTATTTAGTATACAAATAAAAGTTAATTAAATATATTTAATATTTATTTAGTGAATATTTAATTAAATGAATATATTTATTAATTATTTATTTAATATATATTAATTTAATATCAATTGACTTTAATATATTTATTTAGTTATTTAATATATTCATTATTTTATTTATATATTAAATATATTATATAATTTATTAAAAAATTAAGTATATATATATATATATATATATATATATATATATTGTGTTTGGATAAAAAGTTTTTGATTCATATAAAAGTGAAGTCAAATATGTAACTAAAGTTGTGTTAGACCAAGTGGCTCATGAGACAATTAGGCTGCCTTTCAACCCGGGTTCGAAACCCCCTCCTTACATCATCATAATTATCAACATAATCTGCCACGTCAAAAAAAACAAAAATCATCTAAAAATTTACCCGCTTTAGCCGGTCACAGGACAACTCAGGAAAAAAAAACAAAAATCATCTAAAAATTTACCCGCTTTAGCCGGTCATAGGACAACTCAGGAAAAAAAAAAAAACAAAAATCATCTATCACAGGACGAAATTTCAGTTTTTTTTACACTTACGGGACGTTTTATAAAAGTTGTCCACTTACAGGACTAAACCTCAAATTGGTACCACTTAAAGGACTAAATCTATAATTTTTCCTTCCAATTCCTATTGTTTTCTTAAAAAAAAAAAAAAAAACTAAAATACGTGAATAAAAAATAAAGTAAATTCATATTTAGTATGCGTTTGCTCCACTTTCTCATCAGTGTGATGTCTGTGGTGGTGTGAGCTTCGTGCTTTCCGTCATCTCTCTCCCTCTCTCTCACTAGACACACTCACCTGTGCAACTTTCCATCTCACTTCTCTCTCTATTCCCCAGCCATGGAGAGCATCGTCCTCCACTCTCCACCCTCCACCACCTCCTTCTCCCGCCTCTCTCTCCCTCGTCTCCGCCCCATTTCCGCCGCCTATCTCCGCCGCCCCCTCAAATCCCATCCCGCTAGCTCCGCCTCCCACAAACTCTGTCTCCTCCGCCATCCCACCAAGCTCTCCATCCTCGACCCAATCGGAAAATCCCCGAAGAAGTTCATCGTCCGCTCTGCTTCCTCCGGCGCACCCGGCCCCACCGAATCAAAGCCCCTCCCGCCGCCGCCGCAGGGCGCCAAGCCCATACCTCTGATCATCTCGCTCGCGATTGGGCTCGCCGTCCGGTTCTTCGTCCCCAGGCCCCCCGAGGTCACGCCGCAGGCGTGGCAGCTGCTGTCGATCTTCCTATCCACCATCGCCGGCCTCGTCCTCAGCCCGCTCCCCGTCGGCGCGTGGGCTTTCCTCGGCCTCACCACCGCCGTCCTCACGAAAACCCTCACCTTCTCCGCCGCCTTCTCGGCCTTCACAAACGAAGTCATCTGGCTGATCGTGATCTCCTTCTTCTTCGCTAGGGGTTTTGTGAAAACGGGCTTGGGTGATAGGATCGCCACCTATTTCGTGAAGTGGCTTGGAAAGAGTACTTTGGGACTGTCTTACGGGCTGACTTTGAGTGAGGCGTTGATAGCCCCAGCAATGCCGAGCACCACCGCTAGGGCTGGCGGTGTTTTCTTGCCGATTATTAAATCTCTGTCCCTGTCAGCTGGGAGTAAGCCTGGGGATCCCTCGAAGAAGAAGATAGGGTCTTATTTGATCCAGTCTCAGTTTCAGGTTCGTTGCTGGCAATTTTTGTGATAATTGATTTTGCTGGGTCTGTATTAGGTTCTGCAGTTTATGTGATGGTAAAGTTTCCATTGTTGCCTTTTAATATACATGATTCTTTAGTCGATTATAGGTCGAAAGTCTGAATTATGGTAAAATTTCGAAGAAGACAACCTTGTCATTTTATGGATTATACGTTGTGTTCCCTGATTGTCTGTCCTGAAACTGTACTTCTTTTGCTGTATTTTCACTTCTTTATCCCGCTCTTAGTCTCCCAATAAAGTCAGGAATGTCCATTCATTGACCAACATGAATTTTGATTGTATTAGAATTTCGAACTATAATCCGCCAAAGAATCATGTATCTAAACGCAACAATGAAATGAAGAATCCCCATCTGTAGATATGTGATAGTAGAAATAAACATGGTCTACACTCAGGTGCATTCTTATGAAATGCTAAGCATCATGCCGTTGGATATAAGTTATTTTGGTTTTTGTTTGGCTTCAAGATTTATCTTATTGAAATTGTTTGACGCATTCGTTTCACTACCTATATTTCAACATTTTAATTCATAGTTTCTTTTAAAGAAGCTATATTTTGTCGGGAATATCTTTTTGAAGACTTGAAGTTCTTATATTGAAACCTTATATACATTCATTTTTCCTCTGCATCACTGCACATGACTCATGTATAACTTTGTTTTCTCACTCGCTTATGCATGTCTCTTTTGATTCTGTGACAGTCTGCTGGTAACTCTAGTGCTCTTTTCCTAACTGCAGCAGCTCAAAATCTGCTATGCCTCAAGTTAGCTGAGGAACTCGGGGTGGTTATCACAAACCCATGGGTTTCTTGGTTCAAGGCTGCAAGTCTACCTGCTTTCGTTTGTCTTATAGCTACACCATTCATCTTGTATAAGCTTTATCCTCCTGAAACCAAAGATACACCTGATGCTCCTGCTATGGCTTCAAAGAAGTTGGACCTCATGGGCCCCGTGACTAAGAATGAGTGGGTAATGGTTGCTACCATGCTCCTTGCAGTCTCTTTGTGGGTGTTTGGGTACGTACAAGTTTGTGAGTTGTTCTGTTGCGTCATCTTTTTTCTTCTTTCTGAGAACTACTGATTCATGACTGAGAAAAAGCAATTTCCTTTGGTGGAATATTATAAATAAAAGTGTTATCCTGGTGAGTTGACATGTATATTTCTATGGTCCCACTTCGAGAATACGGTTATATCATATGTCATGCATTATATATTCTTTTAGAGGCTTTTACATGGGTTATGTGTTTGGTGTGTTTTTGACACTCAACATTATGTTCATCAGGATACACCTCTTACCTCTTTCCCCCTCCCCAGTCTAAAAGGAAACACTTTTTACTCATTTCAGTATCTTTACTACTGTTTCAACCTTTTTATGTATTAGTTGCATATGAAATGCTGTATATTTTTTAATTATTTTAAGATGATTTATATGCAGAGATTCTCTTGGTATTGCAAGTGTTGTTGCTGCAATGCTCGGGTTATCGATACTCTTGCTATTGGGAGTCTTAGACTGGGACGACTGCTTGAGTGAAAAATCAGCATGGGACACCCTAGCATGGTTTGCAGTCCTAGTTGGCATGGCCAGTCAGCTGACGAGCCTCGGAATTGTGAGCTGGATGTCGAGTTGTGTGGCCAACTTGCTCCAGTCTTTGTCATTAAGCTGGCCAGCTGCTTTTGGTGTACTTCAGGCGGCATATTTCTTCATTCACTACCTATTTGCTAGTCAGACGGGCCATGTGGGGGCATTGTACTCCGCATTTCTCGCCATGCACCTGGCGGCTGGGGTGCCCAGTGTTGTGGCGGCATTGGCTCTCGCTTACAATACCAATCTGTTCGGTGCCCTGACGCATTATAGCAGTGGTCAGGCAGCTGTGTATTTTGGAGGTAAACATTTTCTTGTTTGTTTCAATTCTTTGTTGGTATACCTTGCTTCCTCCATAATGTTCGTTCGGCTGCCCAGTTCATTTTCATAGGGAGTACATTGCTAACACCTCTTTTTTTTTAAACAAAAAAAACAAAGTTTTTTAGTCCTGAAATATATTTTTGTGTTTCAACAATTGCAGCAACTTTGATTATTTGCTGATTTTAGATTTCTGCTTTACAGTAGATTGTGACTTATGCACTCAATTAAATCACTTGTAGCTTCCTTTTTTTTTTTTTT
>CACSLK010000984.1:14081598-14091949 GCA_902706635.1 Striga hermonthica
AATGGAAAAATTTTTCACTAGGGACTGAATGAGAAGATGAATTTAAGATTGGGGATTTATCTATACATTTCCCTTAAAATGATGAGTATAACAAAATGTAATAATTCTGGTCAATAAAAATTAGCATAATAAAAAATTAATTGCTAACGATTAGTAACTAGAAATAGGTGTCCATGTATGAATAGTACATATTTATTGAAAGTTATGCAACTAAAAATTGATTTTATTTTTGTAATTTTCAATAGAGGAATAGATATAAAGGTGAGATTAAGTAAACATCACTTTTCACTATGTATATAAAGAAGAGAAAATCTATTTTTCAAAAATAGTAACAAAAAAAGTCAACTAGCATTTATAGCATTATATTTTTAGCAATTTTTGAATTTTATTTTTAAATTATTCTCAATAAACAATCATCTATATATGTACCCTAAATTCATGAGTTTTGTGGATTTAATTTAGATAATTTTCGACTGATGCATACAATTTTACAAAAGTCAAAATTCTTTCTCATTATATATATATATATATATATATATATATATATATATATAACTGATTACCATAAAATAAAAACTTTCGAATTAGACAAAATACTATCACATATATTTTTTCTTAATTGCAACAAATCAATTGTTTATTAAAAAAAAAATCAGATTTCATAGAAATCGGGTTAAGTTAGATAAAATTCGGCACGACAATTTTCTAAAATTCAATATTCTCGAATTTTTTATTAAAAAAAATTGCTAACCATAAAATCGAGAATTTTAAATTAGGAAAAATATTATAACATGTATCTTTAAATAATTGCAACAAATCATGTTTATTAAAAAAAAAATAGGATTCAATAGAAATCAAACCCAATTTCAAATTAAAAATTATAATTTAAAAATCATTTATCATTTGACTACTACTTTCTTTAGTTTGTACTTTTTTTAACATAAAACAGGGTCTGATATTATTAATTTGATATTCAAAATGAAAGCGGAATGAAACATCCCGAAAATTTGAGTTTGGTTTAATCCTCTATAATACAAACTTGAAATGAATTGCATACACTTAAACAAATTTTTCCTTCCTTAAATTAAGTAATTTGCAATCTTAAAATAAATTGTCAAGAAAGACGTTTTCTAATCTCCGTTATATTTAACTATATTCATAAAACAAATATAAATCATATCATATATATCATGCTAAATAATTTAATTGATTTATTTAAACTATTTACAATCCTAATATAATTTGTGACTAGACATAGCCAAAACCGGGTCGGGTCACGACCCGACCGGGCCACCGGTTGAGTTTCAATGACCCTGAACCGGCACGAACCTAGAGTCGTGCTGAGTCCACGACCCGGCGGGCAGGGCTAGGCCCGAACCGAGTCTGAACCCGACCACATAAAAAAATAAAAAAAAAAAAGAAAAAATTTAAAAAGCAATGTATTTTTCGTGCCGACACGACTTGGCCTGGCCCACTGGGTCAAGGTCGAAAAAAACAAGACCCTTGATCGGCCCGTTTGAAATCCAAGTCAGGCCCAGACCAGTGGTCAACGGTTTGACTGGTCCGGGTCCGTTCTGGGTCCGGGTCGGTGGGCCGTGTGACCCGTGGCCACGTCTATTTGTGACGATCGACGATGTACCAAAACCCAAACAAATAATGTTGTGTGTAAGAATGTGTTAAATAATATATATGTTACATTTTGTTTTATTACAATACTAGTACAACACCCGTGTATTACACGGGTGCTTGTTAAAAAATTATTCTTAAATTTTAAAATTAATGAGAAAACTATATTAAATTTAGTTTATTTTTTTACAAAAAATATATTACTATATCCTTTAGAATGATATGTGTTACTTATGACTTACATGTGTTATATTATATTAACTTTTATAACTTATATCATATAACTATATTAGTTGATAAATAATTTTATTTTTTAATTAATATTAAAAAAAATTATTATTGTTATAAAGATAAATATAAATTATTATTTTTATACATACAATATGGATGTTAAATCGAAGCTCATCAAAAGAAGATTAATTTGATATATTACATATGTAAAACTGATAAAAAATACAAAAGTTATTAACTTTTAAAATATATATATAGTTCAATAGCATAATAAGGAATGATATTAAAATACAATTAATACATGTAACATGACCATAAATAATCAACATATTTATGGTAATCCGAACCTAATTATTTTTTGTTTGGAATTAAATTAAAATTTACCCAAGCCTAATAACGAAGCATGTAATTTTGCCACATAAGATTCCGAAGCACCAGAAGCAGCCACGTAGGCTCAGCGCATTCTGTATTAATATATAAGGGGGATATGTATTTTACGTTCTTATATTCATCTAAATTTAAATCTTACCATAATAAAACTAGTTCGTGTATCACACGAGTATCCCACTAGTTTCAATCTTAATACAAAAGAGAGTCAAAAAAAGAAAAAAGAAAAAAAGAAAAAAAAAAAAGAAGGAAAAGCACGCTTATGCAGAAATCAGAACTCAATTTATTTTTACCTTAAACGTACCAACAAAGTAATTTTCACTGACGCGTTTTTTACAATAAAAGACAACCGCCGTGTTTCGCCGTAATTGGTAAACACATTCCCCCTCAATTAATCAATTTACCCTTTTCTCCCTCTCAATCGCCGCCGTTGATTAGAATCACGCCAAAAAGATATGCTCTCTAGGCAGATCTCCATCCAACGGCCCACATGATCCCGGAATCTCACCCACAACCCTATAAATCAAACCCTCACACCTATTTTCCTGTGCTCTCACCCACCGGAGTTCAACCCAGAAAAAAATCCCTCTCTCTCTAATAATCCTTTCTCTCTCTAGAAATTTCTCTCTTCTAATGGCGGTTATAAAGGCTTTCTCTCTTCTGATGGTGGCAGCGGCTGTGCTGCTCGGCTCCGTCGTCGCCCAGTCTCCATCCATAGCTCCGGTGCCGTCACCGGTAGTCAGATCGCCGTCTACTGCACCGGCGCCGCCGAGGGGAGCTCCGTCTCCGGCTCCGGCGTCACCCGCCACGCCGCCTCCGGCTCCGGCGACTCTCTCCCCCACTCCGACGGCCGCGCAGTCTCCGCCTTCTCCTCCGCCGGTGGCATCCTCCCCGTCCCCGTCCGTCGCCTCTCCACCGTCGGACATCGCACCGGCTCCCCACGCCAACGGCGGCGTCGTGAGCAGGGTGGGGATCGCGGCCATCGCCGCCGGACTTCTGGCGGTCGCTATGGTTGCGTAAATAGTTGGATAGTGGTGGCCGCCGGGCGCCGGCGTACTTTCTAGTCTAATATATGAGTTTTCGCCTTTATTTATTTGTTGTTGTTTATTTTCATTTTTTTTTTCAATTTTATGGATTTTACCGTTATTTATTTAGTAGGCAGAATTTTTTTATTTTCGTGATTAATTATTTCTGCTCGGGAATTTAGATTGATGATTTTGTTTTTTACTTTTTTTATTTATTTATCATTATTAATAGATGTCTTCTGGTATTTGTTATGGTAATTTTTATTTAATTAAAAAAAAAAAAAATAATTCTTATTATTTGTGATGAAAATGAGTAGATCTCTAATCTCAATGCAAGCCTAACAATAAAAGTTCCTCATTGGAATTCTAAAAGGAAAATGTTAAGGTCTCTTTGCGGTACCATCTTGTCAAAGTTTGTACCATTTTGTCAAAGTTTGTAACCGTTAAATTATTGTGTAATAGTCAGATATAGTTGATCTAGTGGTGTTAAACCCGACGGAATGTTTTTACATCTGGACTTTAGCATCTTCCGTTTTGAAATATGACCAATCATGTTTGAAAATGTGTATTATGAAAAGTTCAAAAAGTAACTAAAGATGTAAATGCTTATTGTCAAATTAAAATTGAATTTGCTGTTCAATTAATTAATATAAACAAGTTATTTGATATTAGCTAATATAATAGGCTAGCTTATTTGTTAAATTACTAGTTGAATTACAAGTCAATTTTATTAATACACTCAGTTATTTGATATTAGGTAATATATATAATCAAATAATCAGCTCATAGTTAATTAATTTTAATAAGCTATATACAAAACCTCTTTTACTTTCGAAAAAAAAAACCAATGAAAAAAACTTTACAACATTTTTAATTACATTTCCACTTTTTCATTTGAAATATTAAGTATAATAATAATAATAATAATAATAATAATAATAATAATAATAATAATAATAATATAATAATAATAATAATGAAATGAAAACCCTACCGTTATCGGCCTTTAAATAATTATTATTAAATTCTATAGCCGTTAAAAACCAACAAACGTATCATTTGCCAGCTCATGAAATTTTCAATTTTATTCAACATTATATAGAATTTTGAGACTTTGAGTTAATAATGGGCCCATAAAGACAAACCTTACATATGGGCATTTGAGGCCTATTCGGGCCGTAAAGTTTAAGTTAAAGTATGTTTTGGTCTCCCTGTAATAATTTGATTCTAACAAAAAAATAAATATAAAAAAGTGATATGAATATTAATTTAAAATTTATTGTCAAGAAAGAGAACATTTGTAAGTGGTAGAATCTATATATATATATATATATATATTACCTAGTTAATAAAATCTTCATTAATTTTCTTCTCATTTTTCCAATTAATGTAAAAACGTTACATTTTACATTAATAAAGTGTAATTACAATTTTAAACTGTTTTATTATATAATACTAGTATTCTACCTGTGCATTTGCACAAATGGAAATAAAATATTGTGAGTTATTTGTATGCATATAATGATTAATTATTTTTCTTTCACGTTTTTGCAGCCAAATTTACAATTAAAGGAGTTGATTTTTTGTTAAATTGCGTTTATTAGATTGGATGTAACGTATATTTTGGTATGTAATTTTTTTAAAATTATTTATAATTTATTTAGGAGTTTCATATACTTTTTTTTTCCAACAAAAATAATTTACATGTAACCACAATAATAATATCTAATCACACTATACGGTAACACATTATATGGTTAATTGTCAGTAATCAAAAGTTTAAAATGATTTTTGTATTTTAAATTGATTAGTGTATTGATTATCTATTAATTAAGTTAAATAAATGAAAAGTAACGGTTTTTGGGGGGAAAATGTAAAAGTGCCACCTAGGTAATTTATGAGGTTTTCTTAAATGTAGAAGAGCTAGTAATTATATATATATAGATATAGATTACTACTAATACTAATTGATTGTAATTTTACATTAGATAGTATGTGAAAGTCACATACTTAAAAATAAATTTGCAATTTTTCTATTTAAAATATTATTTCCAAAATAAAGTAATTTTCGTCTTTTTAAGCGATTTTTATTGAATATTGATTAATTGACATGAGTGTCATCATTAAACACCTTAAAATCACATAAAAAATTGCTATAACAATAATAAAAATAATATAATACTTTTCTCACTAATTAATTGTATGATCCCTCTAAATTACAAAATTATATTGTCCAATAAAATTTATGACATCAATATAAAGATTCATACGTAAGTTAACTAATTTATATTTACATCATATACTTGCATATAGTCAAAATTTAAAATTCAATACATCCATTATCTTTATAAAAATTTAAATACTATATACATATAATATATACATTTTTAATTTTTTTTTGTGTGCATGTGCACAAGATGAATACTAGTATGATACTGACTATAAACCATAATTGGTATTTTATTTTTCCCGCTAATTTTTTTTGTGATCCTCCTTTGTCATCTTTTCAACAATTGGCTCCACCATTGCATCGAGATCCTCCAAATTTTGCTTCAAATCACCAACCTATCATCCCAACACAAAGGAAATACAAAATAAAATGAAAATTAAGTAAACAAAGCAATGTTAATAAAATAAATAGAATGTGAAAGAAGATATTATGGAATGAATATTGCCTAAGTTATACAAAAAATTGTCTAGTTAAAAAAAAAAATGGCAATATCTTTAAAAACTATACATTAGACAAAAATTTGTCCTCTAAGTTGTTCATTTTCCATTTTTGGTACACTAACTTTCCACTCATCAGTAATAGTACGTTATGTTGTAATTTGTATCAATTTTATAACATTACACACCAAAAAGTACGTTATGTTGCAATATGTATCCTTTTTAGGACATTGATCCCAAAAAATAATGAACAATTTCTGGTATAATGTCTCAACAGTAATACAAACTGCAACATAACGTACTATTTTTTTTGTGAGGGGAAAGTTGGTGTATAAAAAATGGACAATGAACAACTTAAAGGACCAAAATTATATTTTTGTCTTCTTTCATCATACCCAAATATCTTACTTTAAAATACAATATGAATAAAGTTATGATATTTTATACAATAAATATATATGTTTTGTTAAAAAGTGTCACTATATAACAGTTAAACATTCTAATGGCAACATCTGTATATCCATAATGTATATATATTCTTAAGTATAATGAAATGTATTAAATTAATTATTGATACCAAATTTCAAGGAGACAAACCATTCAACATCAACATCAACATACCCAGTATATTCCCAACAGGAGAGAAACTATTAAATTAATTATTTATAAATACCTTGTGGATTATGTCTTCAACTAGTTGAGCTTCCTGAGCAGCTACATTAGACACATGTTCCATCACTTGAGCTGCCTCCTTTAGCTTGCTGTTATCTGGGAGCTGTTTTGCCACCTCAGCAAGCGCCTTATCCGCGGTGGCCGCCACCTCAGCCACCACCTCAGCTACCACCTCCACCTCATCCACCACTTTTGTCGCCTTAACTGATAACCGCAATTTTTTGTTTTCGTTAGAATTTGATCATTTTCCTAGTAGTGAATTTCACGAAATTTATTTATGAAAAAAAAAAAGAACATGACATAAATTGCTAGTATTTGAGGTTGAAACAAACTAAGACAATAATAAAATGTTGTGTTGTGCAACTTTTACAAAATGTTTGCAAAAATTTATTCATGGTTCAAATTGTTATGTAGCAATTGGGAAATATTGATTATTGGATGTGCTTGGATACAAATATATCCGTTCAAAACGATTTTTTTTTTTTTAACTTGAGTTAATGTTGAAAAAAAAAAAATTGTTATCAGTGCGATTTTGAATTTATATTAAAATTATATTTAAAATAAAATACTTAAAATTGAATTTATATTAAAATTATATTTAAAATAAAATACTTAAAATTGGTTTGATGTAAAAGTAAGAGAGAAATAATGTGAAGTGATGGTTAGTTAAATTATTTGAGTGGATGAATAGTGAATTAAAATTGATGTGATGTATAAAAATAATTATTTGATGTTAATTAATTATATTGATAATACTGATGATAATGTAGTTGAATTAAAATTGAGTTCGATTTTGAAAATAGATTCATATATATAAATTGAAAAAAATGTGTAAACAAACACCATACCTTCCAATTTAAGTAAGTTGTCCCATTTGTTATTCCACAGTGGTAGCAACAATGATAGTATGGATCCCAAAAGCCATCTCATCCTGTAATTGATTAAATGGGTATACTTACAGTTACAAATTTATTACATTTTAATCCAATTACTCTATTGAATTTATGAATATCCCAATTTAATCAATTAATGATTAATATAGTGACATCAAAGTAAAATACTATTGTATTTTTTTATGTAATTAGATTTTTTTTTTTTTTCTACTTAATTAGCCGTGTATAAAAAGTTGACTCAATTATATGGAGCCAAGTGAGTTAGATAAGGTGGTTGTGCTGTATAAGATAGCCGTATATTAATTTTTTAATCAAAACTATTTGTTTCATCAGTAATTTTATAGAGCCATCGAATGACTTCTTTATGGAGTCATCCATAACTTTATGTACTGACACATATTCAATGTGCATTTATTGCAGGAGACGTGTAAATACCTCGTTTGTAAATAACGATGAATACTCTATAAGTCGAGTCATCTGATGGCTTCATAGCAAAACCGTTTGTACATAGCATATTTCATATTTTTGGAAATAAAGAGAGAATTTTTTTTTATACCAATTGGAAAAGCCAAATGTAGGGGAAGTTGGCAATGCTTGTTGTACTTGCACCTCTTCAGGAGGAGCATTTTCCCTAGCAATTATTATTTTTTGTAGAAAAAAAAAAATATCAGCAAACTAAAATTTATTTATTATATAAAGAGGAGACAAATTAAATGTAAATTTATAATAATTCAAGAATAAATATTTAACATTTACATTCCCAACATGGGTTGGGTATATTGCCTGGAGCTCACACTTAGGAACCTAAGCCCTTGATCCACCAAACGGCCACGTCCCACCGTGTACGTCGGTGGCCCACGGTGGTTGGCCTGGTTGCTCCGCCACGAACTGCCGGAAACAGCTCTGTACCGGCAAAACATCGTGACTAAACGCTGCAGCTTGTACGAGGATGATGGATTTCTTGTAGCCATATATGTTAAAACAAATATCTTTCAGGATAAAATTTTAGTATCTTTTGTCCAATTAAAAAAGGGAAAGAGCTATAACAGAGATACTTACTAACACGCCAAGAAATTATGTGGTTGAGTTTAATTGGTCACACTTTAAGCCAAAGAGTTTGATTTTCGGTTTGATCTCACGTTAGAAATGCTAACACAAGTCATGTGTTACTTGCAAGTTTCAATTGTACATTGAGTTTTGTTTCTAATTTTATCTATTATGTGGTATTAAGAGCTTCGAAGAGTTTATTTTCCGCTATTTCTTGACCCTTTATTAGTCGAGATTAGAGATTTTACACAAATCGAGCTACTCATAAGATAGTTCGATTTGTTTAAGCTCGAATGAGCTTGTCTATTTTGATATATGAGTTGGGATGTGAGATCATATGAGAATGATATATTGAATCAAACATATCAATGGTCATGATTAAGTCAAATCTTAAATATGACAGTCAAACGTCTTATGACAGTTTAATTAATAAGTAGTCATATTGTGGTCAAATATGTATATTTGACCATTTTGACCATTCAGCAAGCGTACTTTGGTCATTAACAACCAATCCCAACCACCTAATGGACCCCTCACACAACTACTAACCCTCTCCCACACACTCACACGCACACTGACTCACTCATATGTGCTATGTTTTGTAGTTTTTAGCCGAGTACGGAATAAATTCCGACCTCGAGTCGTGTCTCTTGAATAAAGTTGTTCGGACACGGATTCGGACAATGATCGACTAACACAAAAAGGAAAATAAAGATCATAAACACTCTACTCGCCATTTGAGGTTTAGATTAAGCTAAAGACCACAACTTTATACTAATAGTAAGCAGTGGACCCCTCACACAACTACTAACCCTCTCCCACACACTCACACGCACACTGACTTACTCACATGTGCTATGTTTTGTAGTTTTTAGCCGAGTACGGAATAAATTCCGACCTCGAGTCGTGTCTCTTGAATAAAGTTGTTCGGACACGGATTCGGACAATGATCGACTAACACAAAAAGGAAAATAAAGATCATAAACACTCTACTCGCCATTTGAGGTTTAGATTAAGCTAAAGACCACAACTTTATACTAATAGTAAGCAAGATTTCAACTTTAAAGCAATCAAGTCCTCAATTTGCAATAAAAAGAAAAATATAAAGAAAAAGAACAAGGTACCCTAAGATCCGAGATGGAAAGAAGATCGGGAACATGTAATCAAACAATATAATAAAGGAAAAATAAATATTATGAATTAAATGTTAATTTGTGCAAATTATGAATTGTTAAAAAATTCATAAAATTAAGATAATCGACAATCTTATAAGTACATATATGAAAATATCATATAGTTTTATACATTTATAATATTTATAAACTTATAAATAATAAAGCTTATATATTAAGTGGTCAAGACCTATTTTTTTAAACAAAAAGCAGAAAAATAACAATAGTAGCAAATAAATAAATTTTATATTATTATTAAATTGAATATTGTTTTGAATAGAATTGCATGCTGTGTTAAATAATTTAATAGTATTTAAATAATAATTATTTATTTTGTAGTATACATAATACACGGGTAAAAAAACTGTAACAAAAATGGAAAAACAAAAGTAACTCAAAAAATTAAAAAACCCACGAAGTAAAAGAAAAGAAAGCTAAACCTCCCAACAGCGTTTGGATGAGATGACTTGGGTCTCTTCCAGCTTAATTAGTGGTCTCGAGTTCGAGCCCTGGGAATGCAGCAGTGTTAAAATTCTTGAGGGAGAACTTTGCCGCCCTTGTGGCCCTACTCGGCTCGATTCCAGATTAGTCAGTTCCCCTATGGATCCGGAAACCGGAAGGTTCCTGTAAA
>CACSLK010000984.1:14132245-14146047 GCA_902706635.1 Striga hermonthica
TTTTTATGATTCAGATTTGAGAGTAAGAAGTATAGAGCTGCTATGTTTAATTTGATGATTCCATTATAGTTGAATTGTCCTGATTATTGAATCACTCAGTATGGAACATATAAGACATAAATGAATTGTCCTGAATTATTTCCATTTGGTAATGGAACACCTGTGAGGTATTTAAAGAAGTATGCAACCTTTGTTTTTTATTAGAATGATTGAATTAATGTTTCTAAACTTAAATTATTAGTATGTTTATCATTAAGGTTAAGAAAATGGATCCAAACATAACTGAAGAGATTACTGTTTTTTTGTGGTTACTGTTCTTATTACAGACTACAGTCACATAATGAACAAGCATGATTTTGTGTTAATGATTTTTTCCCCCGTTTTAGTTTAAATGATGACAAATAGAGATATGGGTTGGAAATATGCTATTATACTAGATGGGGAGAAAACAATTGAATACAAATTTGGTGATGCCCTCTTTTTTTTTTCTTTTTTTTTTTTAAAAAAAAGTTCATTCTTAAATTCTATTTGTACAATTGTATGTAACAGGTAGAAACAAGGATCCTATTGACATTCATGATGAGACCCATTAATTATAGATTTTGAGTCTTTACTTTGAAGATTATGACTTTGTGTTGTTTGTATGAACTAATATTGAATGTTGTTTTTTAGATTTAATGTCTAAATTTATGGTTTAAGACTATTTTAATTCTTTATTTACTTGTATGGTTAAGTGGTTATATATATTATTATTTTTGGCATTTAAACTGAACTGCTCGAATAGCTTACGCAATGCGCTACGCTATTTACGCTACGCAATTTCAGGACCAAAACGCAACGCGATGCGCTATGCTCGTTTTAAAACACTGGGCAGGATCGACACGTGAATTATAGATTGAGAAATGGGTGCTTCACCAGCTAAGTTCCTGTTCGGATTCCTCTTTGTCTTCATCGTACTATGGATTTCATTCATGTAAGTCATCCTTGATTAGTTCTTACTCTATGTTTTTTTTTTTTTTGGTGTGTGTTAATTTTGTGCACGGTTGTGAATGATGTATGTGATCACGCTGAATTAAGTGAACGTGTCTATGAATCACACAAGTAGATGTGGTTTCCCCCTCGCATTTGACATTATTTGTTCTGTTTGGAAAGGAGAAATTTGAGAAATGTTTAGGCATAAAAAATGTGGGCTCTTCAGTTTTGTTCTTAATCCATACCTTTGAAGTCGTTTAAAATATTTTATGTTACTTTCTTAATACTGCACTATTAGATGTAATTAGATGTACTAGCTCTAGTTTATTGTACTTCTCTTACACTTATTCCTAGTGGTACCAGCTCTTGTTTATTGTTCCACTCTCAACACTTATTCATCGTGTTGAAGGGCATTAGTGTCAGATGCAATTGATGTTTATGGAGAAGGAAGAATGAACTTGATGTTTGCCGTGCTTTGAGTGTCATTTTCTTGTGCCCTACTTTCTTCTTGGGGTCATTATTTTATGACTTTACCTAAATAAAGTAAGCTGTGTCTGAAACTAGATTTTTATATGAAGCAAAATTTGTTTAGTATGAGGAGTTCCGCTATCCCAGCTCCATAGTGTCTTAATAAACAGAAGAAGGTGTAAGACTGCTGTTGGATATTATTTCATTTTGACTTCCTTCAACCAGTGGATAGTGATATACGGTTGAAAATGTGGGGTAGTTAGAAATACGTTAGTTGGTGATAATGACTTTTGTAGTGAAATATATGGTAATGATTGATTTTATTTAAAATTTTGTATAAAATTGAGGAGGAAAAAGTGAGAAGGAATATATATCTTATTTTTATTTCTTTACATTTTTGTGTCCAAACACAATTTTTGAGAAAGCCCGACTCAGCTTAACGCAAGGGCTCGTTGCAGACCTCCATTAGGGCGTAAAGCAAATGTATTTTGTTGATGATGTTTATTTGTTTTGTATCCAATTTCCTGTGTACACCATGTGAAGGTGGGCAAATGGATCATTGGGATGAAAAATGTTGTCTAGCCGTAAATCAATCTTAATGGTTTTAAGTAACTCCTGCAGTTAGGTTACATCGAAAAATCATTTGATATTGAATAGTGTGGAAGTATAAAGCACACAAGATTCATGAGGAATTAATCACTGAACAATAACTTATGAATACTTCTTTACAGGGAGAAAGGTTGCTTGTGTATAATTTTTATATTTGCCTACTACAAGAGAGGAATGCTATTTGAATTACTGACAATTGTAATTTGTACCTCCTGAAGAAGGAAAGAAGCTCATATGTTTCTTGAGAAGAATTTACCATTTTATTTTTATTTTTTTTCTTGATGGTCGGCTTTTGATTGTTTATTCTTTTCTTCTATTTGGTGGTGGGTTTTGGTGGGAGCAGAACCGTTAGATAAATAAATGTAATCCATTTGCCAGACTAAAGACTTATATTGACTCCCTTGATTAAGAAGCTGCAAAGCCTAATATTAAATATTCCTTCCATCTATAGAAAAGCTGTGATGAAGTTTCGTTTATATAGGGATTTGGAAAACATACTTATAATTGGTTTATAATTGGTTTCTACTGACTACCTCCATATCCCTATAAGTCGCTGATTATACTTCGGATTTAATCTAAGGCGTTGAGCTGATTGGGGGGACATTTGAGAACCTTCTGATGCCTGATTTGTTAAATAACCTTAACTCATGACTGGAAACCCTTGAATACAAATGAGTCTTATTGATCTCTTGTTAATAAAGACATTGATACTTTTTAAAATCTTTGTAACGTTTTAACAGTACTTTCTCAAAATGTATGGTTATGTGAATGCTTTTCCCTTTTCAGATTCAACTTGATCTACTGCCATACATCCTTGTACTTGGGAGCTCATGAACCCAATTACATAAAAATTTAATCTGAGCTAGTAGAATGCAGTATACTTTACTAACATTACACGGCTGATTATTTAAAAGGCCAATTATTTAATTCTGATTAGTAATCATTTAAGGTAAAGCTGGATTTGATTTTCTTCATTGTGGCATACGACCTGTACTATAGTGCATGCTTTATCATTCTTTTTTATATGTTTGTGTATGTTAAAATTATGTCCATTGCAAATGGAGCTGAAGAGTCACTGTTGACAATTCTTCCTGACATAGTGCTAATAATGGACTAGATTAAAATGACTCAATTAAATTCTAGTTTTTCTTCTATTAGTGAAGTTTTTAGAAAAAAAAAATATATCAAACGACGCAATGCACCTTGGGTCGCTACAGAAACAACCTTGTATAATTACAAGGGTAAGGTCTGCGTACAACTGACCCCCCAGACCCCAACCTGTTGGGAATATACTGGGTATGTTGTTGTTGTCGTGTATGTTAAGATTGCTTCATTTATTCTGTTGTTTATTTCTCTACATTATTTAAGTTCTGATTACTAATCATTTGAGGCAAAGCTGGTGATTTGATTTTCTTCATTGCGGCACACGAGCTGTACTATAGTGCATGCTTCATCATGCTTTTTTATATGGTTGTGTATGTTAAGATTGCTTCATTTATTCTGTTATTTATTTCTCTACGTAATGGACTAAGTTATTCTTAGTGTACATTTCTATTATCATTTATTATTTATGAGATCTGTTACTTGTTTCATGGTATTGTGCTTACTATTTGAATCCCCATGAAGTATGGATTGATCTTTATCCGTAATTAACCTTGTTTCAGGTTTACTTCCCGGTTACTGGCCTGGATCCTCAGTCGAGTTATGGGAGCATCAATTGGATTTAGAGTTGGTGGATGGAAATGCTTGAGGGACATATATCTGAAATTCAACAAGGTGTTAATCGATTGAGCACTTAATATATTATGAATAATATCTCACTATTGCTATGAAAAACTTCCTTATATAATGATTTTTTTTTTAGAATAAAGTACTTTTGTCTGACCTTGATACTTCTTCAAATGAATGGGGGTAGGTATATGACTATGACAAAGGATTATCCTAGATTTCATATCGATCATCTATTGAAGGAATTGTTTCATTTAGATTTTCCATATGTGTGCTTTCTTCCTTGTGGGTTATTTCAAAAATTACGTAAAAATGTGCATAAAAGCATTTTCATGTTATTGGATAATATTTGTACTCCATATAAAGTACCATGTGCAAATATTCTCCAAACTCATAAAGAAGTATATATATCTCTTGATGAGTTGCAAACATAATACTTTTAATTGAAGAATTGTTTATATGTGGTTTTAGGATTTCCATGTGGATTAGGGAAGTCATATAATGATGTATTATATTCACACTGACCGTATTTACATTATTAAATTTCATCAAATAGTGCTACAATTATAATCTCATTTAGAAGTTGCAATTAGTTTCCTTGTTTCCCAATTAGTTTCCTCTCCCCTTGGCTCGAAAGTTTTGACAATTAATGAACATTTCGTGCTTTCATTAAGCATGCCATTAATATCAAGGCCAGGGGTGTGTCAAAGTGAAAAAAAAAAAATAAATTAAAAACTAATCCTCGTTGGCGCTTACAAAGTAACATGTTGAATGACACAAATTTCATTTTGAAAAGTGATAGATAGAATGAAAGAATGGATATTGCTTTTGCAATTAATATTGAAAAGAATTGTTTGGTATATGATGTTATATGTTCTCGTTATGTATTTAGTATTTTACACTTTCAATGAACTATTTGTTCGTTTTGAATAAGGAAAATGATACTTTTTAACAAATTGTAATTATGTTGTTATTTTTAATTACAAATAGTAACTTATATATTACTTATAATTAAAACTTAAAACTAAATTATTTATAAGTAGAACTTAAACTAAATGATAAACGGTGTAAAATATGCATAAAAGTCAAGTAGAGAAGATAGTATTTTCATGATTTGGATTTTCATAAAATTTTAATTATCCAATCCACACGATTTCAATATCTTAGCTGAAACTGCAGAAGTAGATAACTTGATATTTAGTCACACTTTATTCAAATTTGAACACACAAATGCATATAAACTGTTGTATATGTATTCATTTTAATGCACATCTAAATCTCTAATTAAGTGAACAGATTTATATTTTGATTGAAGAGAAATCCATTCATGTTATCCCTAATTCCATTCAAATTGAATTATGGCATTTGGTGGAATACAATGGTAGGCATCCTATTATCTGACCGTACTTGGCTAGGGGTTGTTCGCATGGGTTACACCTTTCGTAATCTATACTGTTCTTTATTGTTCACATTTAAGCTCAAATAGCTATTGGTACTTGCTTTATGTTGGGTACAAGCTTTTAATTGTTGTATTTTTAATTTCAGAATTTGGAGATAGTATAGTGTCCTGATTTGAAAATAAAAAAATAAAAAAATAGAATTATACCATGGATCAGTTTTCTTCTTACTTTTCTTTATATGTTTTAATTTTTGTACTCTACTTCAGTTAGTTGTGCACTCATTTTGCATGAATTTCCATTTCTTTGGGACCATTTGCAAGCTTCTAAGAGTTGTTTAGCTACATATTGATCTGGGACATCTGAACATGAATAAATTAATCTATTTTCTTTATATTCGAAGTGTAGTTCAATTTTCTAGAATGATATAAAATATTTTTCTAATGACTAATGAGGCATCATCCCTTTTAAAAACATATCAAGATGTGAAACTAGCCTCAATAGGCATATTTACTTCTGGAAATTTTCCATACCTACTTATTTGTGGAAGAAATAATTCTGGAAAACATGAAAACTGGAAAATAATTTACTCTTCCAAATACAACTACTTTAATATTTTGTAATCAACTGGATTTCACATGTTGATAGTTTTTAATGCATGAATAGACTTATCTCTAGTTACTGCATCGGCTGGTTTCTCTGATATTGGTGATCAACCTTTTGCCTGTATTCCTTTTATTTTCTTGACTTAAACCGTAAATAATCATAATATTTGTGTTGAGCAGCATTTTTGAGAATGGGACATATGGAAGTATGATACCTTCTTTTTTGCTATCAAGTGTCCAATATTTGTGGAGAAATCTAATTGGGTATCATTGGGTCTATTACGTGGATTGGTCCACAATAAAACTAAATTGTCAGCGTGGTCTATTCAGATCAAGTGTAACTCACCTCATGGATCTCCCATAAACATGTGAAGATATAAGAAATAGAACAACATCTTTGCTATTTGCATTTTGAAACTTGAAAATGATCATCTTGATAAAAGGCATTGTGGTTACTTTCTGATTTGTGTTTTGAACCGAACTTTGTGCACAACATTACATTGCTGAACTTGTATTTGGCAATTTTTTTTATGCACAGGGTCCTATTGAATCCATATCTGTTGGTGAAGTCAGATTAAGTTTACGGCAGTCCTTGATCAAGATTGGGGTTGGCTTCATTTCTAGGGACCCAAAACTACAGGTGGTAATATGCGATTTGGAAGTTGTAATGAGATCTTCAACAAAAACTACTAAGAAAACCAGATCTAAAAAATCTCGCAGCCCTGGTAGAGGAAAGTGGATGGTCTTGGCTAACATGGCTAGGTTTTTGTCAGTTTCTGTGACTGACTTGTCATTGAAGGTAAGAATATCTACTAGTCTTCTCAGCATTCACGCTTCTGTTCGGTCATGCTGTCATATTTCTGCTACCATTTTTGCCTTTTCAGTGTTTATCGCCAAAAATGTGGACCAATAAAGCCATGACTAGATTATTGAAATGTGATTACAAGTAGTAAAATGATGATAATGCTTATCTTTACATTTTTGATGCATTCTGAACCTATATGTTCCAAGCGATGCATATATTCATGTTATAACTCCATATGTCATCAGTGAAGAAGTCTCCGGATCATTCTATACGTTTTTCTGTTGTATAATTTTCAATCTGGTTATTCACTTTTTTGTTTATAGTATCACTCATGAATGCAGTAATGGGTTGCATACGTTAAATTTGTCTATATATCATATGTTAATATCATATTCTACACTTGATACTGTAACTGCAGAATCCAAAAGCTACTTTGGATATTAAAGAACTGAGGGTAGACATATCTAAAGATGGTGGTTCTGAGGCGGAGTTGTTTGTGAAGTTGCAGCTTTTTCCTATCAATGTTCACCTTGGAGAACCGCACTTGACATCTGGTGGATCTTCCTCTGGTTGTCAGTTGATAGATGGGGTTTGTCCTCCTTTCAGCTGTGAAGAATTCTCACTCTTGTGTGAGATTGGACATAATAGGTAGGTTGTGTTTGTTTGTGGTTTGGTTTTTCTTTTTGTCTCAACTTTGATGGGTTTGTGGATGTAACGGCTGGAAGTCTTGATTGACATGTTTCCTTTGGGAGCTTGTATGGATATGAAACTTCAGAGATGGAAGAATATTTTTCTTTATATTCATTTCCTACAGGTCAATAGTTTGTCTAGATTGTACTGGATTTAGAGTAATATGCCATTCTGCCGTTGAACGTTGCACATTGCATTCTCTGGAATTAGAGACACTGATAAGATAAAGTGATTTTTTGCAAATTTATGTCAGTAACATATGTGAAATCAAGAACAGTAAACAGTTGGATTGAAAGTTGGTTTAAATAAGTAGAAAGTGGTTCCTCATGTGTATTTGGTAGCTTGTGTGTTTGAGCTCTAATGTGGTTTGTGCTTGGCTAGAAGAATCATCCTAGACCACATGAAACAAACTGAAATTGTATGTTTGATTCAGTATGCTCAGCATAATTAAGTGAATACAAGTGCTATGCTTTCATTTCAACGTGTTGAAGTTTTATTCGTTTTCTTAAAATGTTCGTGCAAATGAAACGTTATTACATAGGCTATAGGAGGTACATTTGTTTTTTTATCTTCTATAGAAGACAGTATACTTTGTTTAGAGGAAACTTTTTGGGAACTAGTATGAAGGAAAGAAGAGAAAGGAATGTGGGTTTGTATGCTAACTGTTTTTTTTACTGTTGGCGCAGGGAAACAGGTGTAGTTGTCAGGGACTTGGATATTACATGTGGACAAGTTTCTGTTAACTTAAATGAGGAACTTCTGCTTAAGAAAAAGGATCTGCGTGACAAATCTTCTCAGCCTGCCTCAGGAGTTGTACAGGCGGTGGACAAAGAATCCGTCTCTGCTAAAAAACCGCAGGGAGAAAAAGCATTATCTGCTGTATCTATGTTACCGGAAAAGGTTGACTTGATTTGAACTGGTTCAACATTACTTTTTCTGTTTATTAGGTCATTGCAATTGTTCCCACTATCTTGTAAGTTGTACACACATACACACACAAACATACATATTGCCTATGTGTCGGGTTAACCGTCTATTTATGTAAGGTGATAATATTAACCAACTAGGAACAAGGGTTGCTAATACACGTAGACGTTATTGATTATAATTATATTACTGTGGAAGAATGCCCTTCCAGGAGTACTGTTAGAGATCGATTTTTATTTCATTTAATTCAATGCATATGCATTGAATTAACATATACTGGGTATGTTAATTCAATGCATAGGCTTTTGGGCCCATTTGCTTAGAATATTCACTAGGGTTATATTTAGTGTTGGGATTCAATTTAAGTAGAGTATCAAATAGGAGTCTAATTAAGTAGACTACCATTTGATACTAAGGATTATCATTTGTTGAACTGTGATTGTGAGCCTTAGGTTTAGGTGGGGAAGCTTCTCTTCCCAATTCGGCTTTTGCTCTTGGGATAGGAAACTCCTGTTTGTTTATTTTTTTTAGTTTAATTAAATATATCTCAATTTATTTCTTTCCAAACAATTCACTATATCAAGTAACAGTGAGGATAATTTCAATTAGATTGGACCTGCATATGAATATGTAGCTGTATGTAACTATAGGGCAAGAGTACAGGAAACCTTGGCAGCTATCCAACTTACTCAAGTATATTATGTTGGGGCTAGAATGCAAGAGCCAATGTAATATATGCAACTCCAGAATTATGTTGGGCCAAAACTTGACGTTGGCTCGGGATTTTAGTGGTTTATCCCTGATTTATTATTGGATCGTCGCCTTTGTTGAGAGGAAGTAGGTTCAGGGAACTGAAAAATATGTATTTGTCACACGTATGCTTGTCAATTAAGCTTTTGTGCTTCTGTTCATTGGCTGAGTGGGTTAAAGTTTATGGGTTTTCGCACTGATTCATACACCATGGAATCTCTTTATTTTATTTTTTGTATCACAACAATGATGTATAGTTGATTTCACCTTCTGGTTTAACCATCGCAATATATATGATATATCTGCATGTAAACTCTATTTATTAATGCATCATGTTAACTCTTTTTTTTTATTTATTTTTGTATAACAATAATGATGTATAGTTGCTTTCACCTTCTGGTTTAACCATCACAATATATATCTACATTGTCCTTGCTTTTTGTTTAATCGTTCGGGATGGAGTGGAGGGAAATGAATAATAAGAACCAAATAACCATTACATACAGGGTTAAACCCTGGTTGATGCCCTTTCAAAGGATGATTGATACTACTTGAACTACATGCTTGTGGTTATTCTCCTAACGGCATCCCATGAATTCTTTAGCTTTCCATTTATTATTTTACCTATTTTCGTTGAGTTATACATTATTTATAGCTGATTTTTTATGGCTGATTTTAATTCAATAGGCCGCCTTCACTCTACCTAACCTTGATGTAAAGTTTGTGCATCGGAGTTATGGACTTATTATCGACAATAATATTATGGGAATCCAACTGAAATGCATGAAATCTTGTTCTATAGAAGATGTGGGAGAAAGTGTAAAACTTGATGTCCAGATGGAATTTAGTGAGATTCATGTAAGATTATACTAACCAAACTTCAATTTGTGACTGAAGCATTACTTCATTTCTATTTTACTAATGTGCTCTACCTGTTGTAGCTCCTTAGAGAAACTGGCATCCCTGCCGTGGAAATATTGAAACTTGATGTTGTGTCGTCCATTTACATACCACTGCAGGTATACTTTACTTACAGATACGTTGAGCGCATTTTTTTTTTTTTTTTTTGTTACACTACCTTAATACCAGATAATAGCGCTCAATATTGGTTAGAATTGAGTAGAATGAGGATAACTTAAACCAAGGGTCAATTGTTTTGGAGTAAAATATTCATATTCGAGTCTTTCGTGTACTGAGATCTGATCAACCGGTAGAATTCTACTTTCATAACTATAAATTACTCCATCCCATGAAATAAATAAGATATAAGCTTTATAGAAACGATGGAAACCTATGACGAGACAAAATATCACATTATGTCTTGGTTGACATTTATGTTCAATTCCTCTTGATATTCAGTCAAGTCGAAGTTTTACTTGGATTTCTTTGATTTGCAGCCTAGCTTCCCTATCAGATCCGAAGTTGATGTTAAGCTTGGAGGTACACAGTGCAACTTACTATTGAACAGGTTAGAATCATGGGCTCGCCTTCGCCATCCGCAGAAGCCAAAACAAGGATTTTCAGAAGATAGTCATTCCAAACTGCAATCACATTTAACTGAACAGAAACCAATCATGTGGACATGCACTGTTTCTGCCCCAGAGATGACTGTTGTGCTTTTTAGCTTGACTGGCTCACCACTATACCATGTAAGGAGACGTTCGATATTGATTTTCTTGTGTTGTGTTAAAAGCTCAACCCCCGTTATATTCTATGGCATATGAATGATTAATGCAAGTTGTAGTCAGGAATAACATAATTGTCAGACATTCTGTGTTGGTTTGGTTGTAGGAAATTTTCGTCATTGGTTATCAGTGTTACCAAATGGCGGCTAGGACGGTATGGCGTGGCGGATTTTCGACAATCTGCCATGCGAAATTTGAAGGATGGCAGTCATGGTGGAATTTTGGCAAACCGCCATGTACAGCCATCATCCATTAATAACATTGCTGGTTATGTAATGACACATCTGTTCTGGTTGTTTCCTTTTTGTGTGCTTATGCTTGATGTCTGAATCATTAATCACCCTTCTGGGCACTAAGCTGGCCGTAGGTAGAAATATGATTTTCTATGACTGACACAGTTAATTTCAGTTACATTTAAAAGACCAGCAGCCCCCTAATTGGATACAAAACCTTATCCTTTCCATTACCCCTGGTAAACTCAGCTTCTAGTCACCCATGCAATTGCTTCTACACGTATCTTCTTTCCCTCTTTCAGCCGATTCTTTTCCTCTCCTCTCTTTCTACCAACTCACTCCTCTATCTCTTACACATGCACACACATAGATGCGGAGTACTGCCCACGAGGCTCCAACAAACGGATTTACCTTGTAGGATAAAAAACCGAAGGCTCCTGCAGAGAATTGGACACAGGATACTTCCATGGAGATCAACCAAGTTGCTCTGGTGCATCTTACACTTTCTAATATAATACTAACCTAGATACAAAAAACAAATCTTCTAAGAAATGCACATATATATTTACATACTGTGTTTAATTATAATTTAATTCTGGTGGATTTTCTAATCCATATGCATGTCACCTTTTTGGACTGTACGGACACAAGAAGTTGGCTTCGTACCAACATATTTGCTTAAATTAACCCACTTTTAACATATATTCATTATTTTTTGTGGTCATACTTTCATTACTTGTGTCTTCAACTCCCTAGGATCAATCAGTTTTCTTTAATGAATGTGGACAGATGGCCTGACATTGCCTTGATTTTTGACTTCATAATATGCCTTTTTCATGAATGTGGGGACACCCTACTGTTTGTCTTACCTTGACTGCATTTTCTATTAGCGAACTATTAAATAATTGGGAGTACGTCGCTATAAGTACTTTTTGTTTTCTGAAAAATCCCACAAGCAGCACAGCTTTATACTAAATATGTTGAGGCAAAAGTTGATACTTTTTAGGATAGATTTATTCTTGCTTATGCATTACTTTGCTCTTCTGAGTCTGCAACTCTGTCATAATTACTCTATCATTAAACTACAGGGTTGTTCACAATCATCACACATTTTTGCCAACAACATATCTGGTACGGGCACAACACTGCATTTGGAACTTGGTGAACTTAACTTGCACATGTCTGATGAATATCAAGAATGCCTGAAAGAGAGCTTGTTTGGTGTGGAAACAAATACTGGGTCATTAATGCACATTGCTAAGGTCAGCCTGGACTTGGGGAAAAAAGATATGGATCCACTCGAAGATGGTTTGAAGTCTAAGATGGTTCTTGGTGCTGATGTAACTGGTATGGGTGTGTACTTGACCTACAGGCGTCTTGAATCACTGGTATCAACTGCTCTATCCGTCAAGGCCTTAGGGAAAAAATTATCTGCTTCGAACAAGAAACCAGCACAAAGCAAAGGAATGCGGTCGTCCAGACAATCAGGCAAGGGGATTCAACATTTGAATCTCAATCTTGAAAGGTGTTCTGTCAATGTCTGTGGAGATGTGGGCTTGGAGGACATAGTTGTTCCGGATCCCAAACGTGTTAATTATGGATCCCAAGGTGGTAGAGTTTTAATTACTAACTCAGCAGATGGGACCTCACGCACTGCTCACATTACGTCCACAGTCTCAAATGAAGCCAAAAAGATGAAATATACTGTATCTCTTGACATTTACCACTTCAATCTTTGCATGAACAAGGAGAGAAAATCTATGCAGATAGATCTTGAAAGAGCTAGATCTATTTATCAGGAGTTCCCTGAAGACAGTAATGCCGGAGCAAAAGTTGATCTGCTGGACATGCAGAACGCAAAGCTTATTAGACGATCTGGAGGTACAAAGGAAATAGAGGTCTGCTGTCTCTTCAGTACAACAGATATATCGCTAAGATGGGAGCCTGATGTGCATATTGCTTTATTTGAACTAGGGTTGCACTTGAAGTGTCTAACTCATAATCACAAGCCCCAGGGACAAAATGATGGCGAGAAAATTGAAGATCGGGAGGTTACAAAAGAGACCTCTTTGGAATCTGTGAAGATTGAAAAACCAGTTAAGAAAAGACAATCCATATTTGCTGTTGATGTGGAGATGCTTACTATATCTGCTGAGGTTGGAGATGGTGTTGAAACCTTAATCCAGGTCCAATCCATCTTTTCTGAGAATGCTCGAATTGGCGTGCTTGTTGAGGGGCTTATGCTTCAATTCAATAAAACTAGAATTTTTCGAAGCAGCAGGATGCAAATATCTCGAGTCCCGAATGTCTCTGGAAGTTTATCTGATGTAAAATCTGAAAACGTGACTACCTGGGATTGGGTAATTCATGCTATTGACGTTCATATATGCATGCCATTTAGGTTGGAGTTGCGTGCCATTGATGACGCTGTGGAAGAAATGCTGCGAGTGTTGAAGCTCGTGACTTCTGCTAAGACTACAAGTATATCTTCTTTGAAAAAAGAGCCATCAAAACCCCCCAAAAAGTCTAGTTCAACAAGAACTGGATGCATAAGGTTTGGCATACGTAAACTAACTGCTGATATTGAGGAAGAACCAATTCAGGGTTGGCTGGATGAGCATCACAAACTTTTGAAGAATGAGGCTCGTGAGTTAGCTGTTAGGTTAGATTTTCTTGAAGAACTTATTTCTAGGAGCAGCCAAGGTCATAGTGTTGGTGAATCAAATGATTCAGTGGACGGAAAGGTTCAGTATAATGGAGAGGAGTTAAATTTTGAAGATGTTTCTGCTATTCAGAAATTGCGTGAGGAAATATACAAAAAGGCATTTGGATCATATTACAAGGCATGCCAGGGTCTTGTTCCATCAGAAGGATCAGGGGCCTGTAAAGATGGCTTTCAAGCTGGTTTCAAGCCTAGCACAGCTAGAACTTCA
>CACSLK010000984.1:14169683-14208497 GCA_902706635.1 Striga hermonthica
GGATTTTTTCTTCAAACACATGCCCACCCTCGATGGAGTGGTCGTTACATGCGACCATCCAGCCTCTTGGCCTTAGTCATGATGGATTTGTCCTCAAACTTGTCATCAGGGTTAATCCATAGACTCCAACTATACATAGATTATAATTCGACAAGTAATAAGTTGCGGAAACTCCAATTTGCTATTTCATTGAATATCAAGCGAAGATTCATTACATCGATTCTGGTAAATTACTCTATGAGGGAAAAGAAAAAATTTTAAGCATAATATTTTTTCAAGTTAGCCACATTCCATGACCTGGCCAAAGATCTTCCTTCTGCATCTTTCAAAGAATATGCCCCTCCAGCATGGACCTTTTCGACCAGGTATGGTCCTTCCCAATTCGGCTCAAGTTTCCCCACATGCTTCAATACGTCAACTCTTTTCCATACTAGATCGCCCACCTGGAATCTTTGCACTTTAACTTTCCTGTCATGGGCTGCACGCATCCTTTGCTTATACGCCGCGACTCTGAGTGAGGCCTTTCCTCGAAGCTCGTCGATCGTATCGAGGGCCGCCATCATTAAGTGTTCATTCTGCTCTCGATCATATGTACTCAATCTCTGGGATTGGACTTCGACTTCGACCGGCAATAGGGCCTCCATTCCATAAACCAAGCTGAAAGGCGTTTCTCCTGTGGTCGATCGAGGCGTTGTTCTATATGCCCATAACACCAAGGTGAGCTCATCCACCCATGCTCCTGACGCCCTCTCCAACCTTTTCTTTAGACCATTCAGTACGATTCTATTGGTCACTTCGACCTGCCCATTAGCTTGCGGATGAGCGACCGAGGCAAAGCGTTGCTCGATTTTCATATCCTCACACCATGCTCGAATCCGCTTACCATTGAATAGGGTTCCATTGTCTAACACCAATACCCTGGGTACTCCGAACCTGCAGCAGATGTTGTTATATAAGAAGTGTATCACTTTTTCCTCCGTGATTTTTGCTAGAGGCTCGGCTTCCACCCACTTCGTGAAATAATCGACGACAACAATTAGAAATTTCCTCTGCCCAGTCCCTTGGGGCATGGGCCCAACTAAGTCAATCCTCCATTGAGCGAACGGAATGGGAGAACTCATTGCCGTCATTGTTTCGGCTGGCTGATGAATAAGTGGGCCATGCTTCTGGCATTGCAAGCATCTTTGTACCATCCCCTTTGCGTCTTCCCTCATTTTCGGCCAGAAATATCAGGCTCTTAGAGCCTTTGCCACCAAGGAACCTGCCTTACTGTGGTCACTGCAGCATCCCTCATGGATTTCCTTCAAGACATACCGACCTTCCTCCCCAGCCACACATCGCAAGTGCGGGCCGGCGTGAGATCTTTTATACAGAATTCCCCCATGCTCGAAGAATCTCCTACTTGTTTTGATGGAGCCCTCATTCAATTCTTTAATTATTGGTGCCCTCCAATCCTCAACTTCGGCGATTTCGACCACCTCCATCTCGATCACACTCCTCTCCATCTGTAGCAAGGTTACACTTCTGCTTCTACAATCAACCAGATTTTGCGCCATTTTAGCCAAGAGGTCTGCTCGACCATTTTCCCCTCGAGGGATTTGGATTAGTTCGAAAGAATCAAACTCCCCCTGCAGCTTCTTCACCTCCTCTACATACTTCACCATCCTTTCCTCCCTTACTTCAAATCCTTCCCGGCATTGGCCTACCACCAGTTGTGAGTCCGAATGCACCCGTATTCATTGGGCTCCGCCCGTTAAGGCGAACTTGAGTCCCTTAATGACTGTTTCATACTCCGCTTCGTTATTCGATATTTGGTACGCCACTTTGATTGTGAACTCGAGGCAGTCACCCTTGGGTGATATGAGCACAACGCCTAGGCCTCCCCCGGCCCTTGACACCGATCTGTCAGCATACAACTGCCACACTCCTTCACATTCCTCCTCCTTCCTCGTCCCCTCTTGTATGAAATCAGCCAGTGCCTGGGCCTTGATCGCCCGCCGCGGCTCATAGACGATCGCGTACTCGCTCAGCTCGACTGCCCATTTGACTAATCGACCAGATACAGACGGTCGGCCCAGCGTCTCCCCTAGCGGCATGTTCATCCGGACCTTCACCCTATGCCCCAGGAAATATGGCCTCAATTTTCTCACAGTAACGACTACCGCCAAGGCCCCTTTCTCGATCTCCGAATATCTCCTTTCTGCTCCCTGCATCACCTTGCTCACATAGTATATAGGGAATTGAGCTGTCCCTTCCTCCCGCAGCAGCACCGAGCTTACTTCCGCTTCACCAATGGACACGTACAACACCAAGTCCTCCCCTTGTACTGGTTTTGCTAGTAGTGGAAGATCGACCAACACCTTCTGCAACTCCTCGAACGCCTTCTGGGCCTCTTCCATCCATTGGAACTTCGAACTTTTTCTGAGCATTTTAAATAGGGGCCCGCTCTTCTCCGCGACCTTAAAGATAAAACGGCTCAGGCCTGCTATTCTGCCCGTTAAGATCTGTACTTCCTTTACCTTCGTGGGGGGCTGCATCTCGACCACTGCCCTTACCTTCTCCGGATTGACTTCAATCCCCCTCTTCGTTACCATGTATCCTAAAAACTTCCCAGACTTTACCCCAAATGAGCATTTGGCAGGATTCAGCTTCATTTCGTACTTCCGGAGGGTCATAAATGTTTCCTTCAGGTCATTTACGTGGTCGATCTCCTCTTTGCTCTTCACTAACATGTCGTCCACATACACCTCCATGTTCCTCCCCAGCTGCTCCTTGAAGATTTTATCCACCAGCCTCTGATATGTTGCCCCCGCATTCTTTAGACCGAATGGCATTACCACATAACAATATGTTCCGCGGCTTGTCACAAAGCTAACCCTTTTCCAATCATCTTGAGCTAGCGGGATCTGGTGGTAACCTTAGGATGTGTCCATCAAGCTAAGTAGCTCACATCCTGCCGTGGAGTCGACCAACTAGTCGATTCTGGGCAATGGATATAAATCCTTCGGGCACGCCTTGTTCAGATCCCAAAAATCTATGCACATCCGCCATTTCCCCTCCGACTTTGAGACCATCATTGTGTTTCCGGGAACTGGATCTCCTTTATATGACCCGCCTTTAAGTGCTTTTCCACCTCCAGCTCGATCACTTTATCCATTTCGGCCCCGTGGTGTCTCCGTTTTTGCTTCACCGGCCTCACGGTGAGGTCGATATTCAACCGATGCTCGATGATTTCTGCGCTAATGCCTGTCAACTCCTCCATAGAATATTCGAATACATCGGCAAATTCCCTTATCACACTGATCAATCTCGATCTCACTGGCTCCCCCAGCTCCTTTCCGATTTGGAACTTTCTCTCCTCATAGCCTTCGACCATTTACACTTCCTCCACCTCACCCCCTGGCTGGATATCTACATTCTCCTTTCCCCTCTCCAGCCGGTGTTTTTCCTCCCTCGACCTCAAGCCTCCTGGTCGATTAACTGTCTCCTCTTTGGAACCTCCTTGTCTCCTCGCCAACTGTTTGTTGTTGCTCACAGTAGTTTGGTAACAACTTCTCGAGGTAAGCTGATCTCCAGCGATCTCACCAACGTTTTCACCCACCGGATATTTAATCGTCATATGGTACGTGGATACGACCGCCTGGAATGCGTTTAAACTCGTCCTCCCCATTATAATGTTATAAGACGATTCAGCTCCCACGACCAAAAATCGTACCATTCGCACTTTTCGAGTTGCTCCTTTCCCCAAGGCCACAAACAAACTTACTTCTCCCATCGGCATAACTTCCCCTCCATTGAAACCATATAGAGCCGTGGCCACAGGCTTCAATTCCACATTCAACTCTTGGTTAATTTGCGCAAAGCAGTCATAGAGCATAACATCGATCGAACTTCCTGTGTCTATGAACACCCTTTTCACGTCGAATCCAGCTACTTCGGCTGTAATCACCAAAGCATCGTTATGGGGTATTACTACCCCAGCGGCATCTTCCGCCCGAAAACTGATTTCCGGAGCTCGGGCCATGACACCCACTTCCTCTCTTTTCCTCTTCATTGCTCGAACGTGACCCCTCCGAGCATTGTTCGAATCTTCATCTGTCGGTCCCCCTGAGATCATATATATTGTTACTCTCTTCACCTAGCCTCCTTCTTCTTGTCCTTCTTCCTCCCTACTTCCTCGCCTCTTTTTCCCCTCATCCCTTCTTCTACCATCTCGACCACCTCGAGGATCCTCGTCCTCATCCTCCTCACTCCTTCCCACCGACTCCTCCCGACACCTCCTCTTCTCCTTCCCCCTCACCCTATCCTGGTAAATAAATTCTTTGAGATGTCCGGCTCGGATGAGGCGCTCTATTTCGTCTTTAATGTGTCGACAATCTTCGGTAGTGTGACCGTAATCTTTTTGGAAGCGGCAATATCTCTTTGACTTTGGTTGGGTCGGCCCCTCAAATCTCGACCTTGGCCATGTCACATCCTTCTCGTCTATTCTCTTCTCCATAGCTATTAAGACCTCAGCTACTCTCGCATTCAACGGGGTGTATTTGTGGAACCTCTTCCCTCTCGTGATATGTCGATCTTTCCATCGATCCTCACGCCCTCGATCTTGCTTAGCTCGCCCATCCCTCTTGGGTGAAGTCCTCCTGGGCGAGCCTCTCCTTTTCGGTGAAGCTGTCTTCTCCTTTTTTGATTCCATTCGACCTAACTCCTCTAATTTGGCAAACTCTGCCTCGGTCTCCTCGAGGTTGATATATTTCCTGCACCTTTTTAGTACCTCGTCATAGGTGCGAGCCGGCGTCTTTGCCAGAGATGTCCGACATGGTCCTGCTCGCAAGCTTCTGATCAATCCCCCCGCCTTGACTTCATTGATCGCCGACGGAATCTCTAAGCAAGCCTGGTTGTATCGAGCTACATACTTGCGTAACGACTCCTTCTCGCCCTGTCTCATTGCCATCAGGGTGGTTAGATATGTCTTTTCCTGCGCCACCGCGCTCGAGTATTGATTCGTCAATTTCTCCGCAAAGTCCTCGAAATCCACAATCGAGCCCAGGGGAAGCTGTTGGAACCAATCGAGTGCTCCTCCCCTCAAGGTAGATAAGAACGCCCTGCAACTAACGGGGTCGGTATACCCATGCAATACAACCATATTTTCAAACGACCTCACATGTCTCGACGGATCCGAAGTCCCGTCGAATACCAAATTAGTATCCTTGAAGGTGGCCGGTAAAGGTGCAGCCAGTATATCTGCTGAGAATGGATGCCCTCGTGCACGTCTCTCCGTTCGACCATCCACCTTGGCCTGCAGTTGACGCAGTTGCTCCGCCATTCTTTCCATCTCCCGGTCTTGTGGAGGCCCGCCTCCACCATAACTAGATTCATCCTCCTCTGCGTTTTGGCGCGACCCAGCGACAGTGGTCGGTATCGCGGTAGCCCGAGAGAGACTATTGGTGACTTGTTGCACCGCTTGCGCGGCGGCCTCCGCCACCATTCGCTATACCTCCTGTCTGGTCATCACCACCGGCTGGTCAGGGACCTGTAGTCCTGCTTGTGGCGGCGCTCCTCCTTGCCCCGCCGTCCCTCCGGGTTGGTCCACCACCCCTCCTTGCGCCGGTGCCGGATTTGGTGGTGGCGGTGGTGGCATTGCCACCGCGGCTGCTGCGCGAGCTTCTTGGGCGCAACTGGGGCCGGCGTCGCCTCCGGGAATCGCTGTCGCCGCCCCTACACCGTGCAGGACCGGCGTAGGAGTGACCGGCGTTTGCGACGGGCCAGAGAAGCCCGGAGGAGGGCCTTGCCCCATTGGCCTGGTCGTCGTCCAAAATTCATCGAACGTTGACTGTAAATTCTTTGGAACTCCGTCCGCCATGGCCGAGCTTGAAACACAGCCTTTTGAACAAAGAGTCCCACAGATAGCGCCAAATGGTAACACAAAACCTCCCGACCGGCTGAAACTTAAATAATCCCCTTCCTTCCCGCCGGTTGAACGTCGTGTACCTACAAAGAACTCCCACACCGGAGGGGTTTTCCGGTGAAGAGCCTCCGAAGCTTAAGTCAGTGTTTATCCCATCAATTCTCAAGAGTCAATAATAGAATGATCGTGTCGAACAAGAAAGGCTCACCTCCTTTATATAGGGGCGAGTTACCTGACCTAGGGCTGCCCGGATTTGATGAGCTGTCTGCCCGGACTGCCCGGACTGCCCGTCCGTACACGCCATACGCATGTTGTCAGAGATATCCGTCACCACTATCGTCTGCACCAATACCCTTTGGACGCGTGTCCTCCTGCATATGGGGTAGGCTGTCAGAGGTAGTTATTGCTACCAACCAATGCCTCCTCAACACGTATCTCCTTGCACATGAGATAAGGATTCTCTTGGAATTCCGTTAAAAAACTCCTCACGTGCTCGCGCCTAGGTCAGCCCGTGTGATGTTCACTTCTCGAGGTATTCGACCTGTCAGGGTTGACTGGGCTGCTCGATCGAGTGTCTGGTCGAGCGATGGACTGCCCGATTCTCCTTCCCTTTGGCTTGGCTTTTCCCTGGTTTGATCTCCTCGATCGGCCGAGTAGGCCGGTTTAGCCTCATGTGTATAATATCCTATATCAGTTATAATATAACATATGTTATACTATATGTTATAATATAATATGTTATAATATAACATATAGTATAACATATGTTATATTATAACATATAGTATAACATAAAGTATAACATATATAACATATGTTATATTATAACATATAGTATAACATATTATATTATAACATATAGTATAACATATAATATATGTTATATATTGAACAATTCCATCAACATATAATATATGTTATATATTATAACATATGTTATACTATAACATATTATATTATAACATATAATATATGTTATATTATATGTTATACTATATAGTATTATATGTAACATATGTTATACTATAACATAAGTTATATTATATGTTATACATATAGTATTATATGTAATAGTATAACATATAGTATAACATATAGTATTATATAATATATTATAACATATGTTATAATATATAACATATGTATATAATATAATATAACACATGTGTTATATTATAGGGTTTAGGGTTTAAGGTTAGGGTTTGGGGTTTAGGGCTTAGGGTTTAGAACATATATTATATTATATAATATAACATAGTATGTTATATTATAATATATAGTAACATAGTATGTTATATTATATCATAAGATCTATGTTATAATATATAGTCAATTTGACTAATATATATTAAAAAAACATAACATATGTTATATTATAACATATGTTATAACATATGTTATATTATAACATATATGTTATAATATAACATATTATATTATAACATATGTTATATTATAACATATTATATTATAACATATGTTATACTATAACATACGTTATAGTATATGTTATATTAGTATGTTATATTATAACATATAGTAACATAGTATGTTATATTATATCATAAGATCTATGTTATAATATATAGTCAATTTGACTACTATAAATTAAAAAAACATAACATGTGTTATATTATAACATATGTTATAATATATAACATATATTATATGTTCATATGTTATAATATAACATATTATATAATAACATATATTATATTTTATAACATATGTTATATTATAACATATGAACATATAATATATGTTATATATTATAACATATGTTATAATATAACATATGTTATAATATAATATGTTATAATATAATATGTTATAATATAACATATGTTATAATATTATATTATAACATATTATATTATAACATATGTTATAATATAATATGTTATAATATAATAACATATATGTTATAGTATATGTTATAATATAACATAAGTTATACTATAACATAAGTTATATTATATGTTATACATATAGTATTATATGTAATAGTATAACATATACTATAACATATAGTATTGTATAATATATTATAACATATGTTATAATATATAACATATATTATATAATATAATATAACACATGTGTTATATTATAGGGTTTAGGGTTTAAGATTAGGGTTTGGGGTTTAGGGTTTAGGGTTTAGAACATATATTATATTATATAATATAACATAGTATGTTATATTATAACATATAGTAACATAGTATGTTATATTATATCATAAGATCTATGTTATAATATATTGTCAATTTGACTAATATATATTAAAAAAAACATAACATATGTTACATAACATATGTGTTATATAATAAACATATAGTATATAAAATGTTATCCTTATTTATAGAGTTTATTATAAAATAATGAATACAATAGTTCCTGATATGAAAAGGTTTTCAAATCAAAATCCAAGAACAACTGTATTACTTTTAGAAATATCAGTTATAAACACTTTTAGAAATATCAGTTATAAACATTATAGTTGTTCTTGGATTTTGATTTGAAAACCTTTTCATATGAGGAACTATTGTATTCATTATTTTATAATAAACTCTATAAATAAGGATAACATTTTGAGTACCCGGCATCATATCAACCCCATCAGATTTTATATCTAAGCACAAAGAATGTTTTAAATTTGGATCTGATAAAGATACAGTGAAATTAGTAAGACATGAAAAATATATTGGTCCATCACAAAGGCTAGATTCAACGATTCCTAGTAAGGAATCATGAAAACGATTATGTCTTTTATCACGAACAGATATTATAGCTGAGATATTTAAACCCAATCTAGTGGCGGGTTTTAAAGCAACTTGAACCATACCTATGTGCAAAAATTTATAACTCTGTTTATAAATATCTGTCAATTTTTCAGAAAGTAAATGAAATGCACTATACCCTTGAGATAAAGGGATAGACTGTTCTACAGTCTTAATTATATAATCTTGTTTACGAATAAAACTTCCCTGTTTCTTATATATTGAACCAGTAGAATATTCTGGCATTTTCCAGTTATTAAGACTCTTATCAAAATTTTCATTAATAATGATTTCAGAATTTTTACTGCTATTAGCATCAGAACTACTATTTGGTCTCTCTAACAAAAAACTAGTAAGTCTACTCATTCTAGATATCTCTGAATCACTGTCAACGATTTATGCCAAAATTTGCAAAACACAAAGCCACATACACAGGCTAAAACAGCAAATTATCCAGGCTACGCGACTTAAGGACAAAGTCCCGGTTTCAACAGAGAATCTAAATCAAATAAATTTACAGAGTTTTGTCTTTCAACCAAGTAGATAAACACTCAATAAAACTTTAAGCTAGGAATAAACTTACTTGATTTTTTAAACATTCCAAAGATAGTTTAGTTATTCTTATTTGATTTTTGCAATATGAAATATAATGAGAACTTATATCGCCTTTCTGAATTTCTTCTTTAAGATATTTAAGCACAGCTTGATGAAGTCTAATTTTTTCTTTCAATTTATACAGATAATTTTTTCCATCAATTATTAAATAATCACGAGGAGGTATTAATCTAATACTTCTATTAGAAGAACTTATATTCATAACCAGAAAAGCCTGCTGAAAAATTACCAAAAAAAGATAAAATGGAAATTCTAAAAGAATTGTTAGCTGGTTCCTCTAAAAAGGAGTTCAAGCAACAAATCAAAGAATGGCTTGATTCAAGCTCTGATGAAGAGGAAGCAAATGACGATGATGACCTAATGAGTCTAGGAACAGTTGACAATCTACAAGACTCTCAAGACCCGTCTTTCTAGAAATGACGGACAAAAAGGACGTCAGCATTGTTTGAGAATATATGATTTCAAGGTGTTCAATAAAATGCCTCAAAGGGTTCTTTAGTTTGAGCTTCATTGCTTGTGTTATTGGCTAAGTTGTTACGTATTTGTGAATTTGTGATGATTGTGATAGGGTGAAGAGGTGTTGAATTGTGATAGGATTTGTGAATTTAACACATATGTTAAATTGTTGTTGAAAACGTGAAATTGTGAACTATTGTGTGCATCCCGATCCGAGGGAATTACGACTCCAATTAGAACTTCGAATCATAATCTATTTTTTTGTTTCTATTGTTTGTAGATAAATGCTTCATCGTCCTCCTCACAGCCTCAGCAGTACAGTGTGCATCCCGGTCCGAGGGATGAAAGTCTTCTATATCTCTAGGGCAAATATCGGGCAGAGGCGGTGTTTAATAATGTGCCGGAGCTCGTGACACGACACTCGGAAACCGTCGTTTCGACACTCAGTTCTGGAAGGCAGTGCCAAACCAGACACTGTCGGTTTGGAGGGCCATCGACCGGACTGGTTTCGGCCCCATGTTTCGAATGGGTCGAGTCCAAGCCGACAACGCCCTCCTCACTGCTCTCGTGGAGAGGTGGCGCCCAGAGACGAATACGTTCCATTTCGATTTCGGCGAGGCCACCATCACGCTACAGGACGTACAAGTCCTGTTCGGTCTGCCAATCAATGGAGCTGCTGTTTTGGGAGTGACTTTATAGCTATCACCCTTACAGTGGCGAGAGAAGTGCAAGAACTTGTTAGGGTTTGAGCCCTACGTCCAGGTATATTTTTTCATAATTTTTTTTAAATATATGTCAACTCAATATATCATTTTTAATATGTAAAACCCACTCTCAGGATCCTCCCACCACCGAGGCAGAGCAAGCAGCACAGGACCCTAGCAAGTGGGAAATTACTGGCCAGTGGTTGAAGATTGGGCCTTTGGAGCTCTTTTGCAACACTGAGTTGCAAGAAGGACAACCGGATGTCGTGTACGAGCAGAGGGCGAGGGCCATTATCTTGTGGTGCATTGGGTCATTCATCTTCCCCGACCAGCGGGCGGATGGCGTCCCACTTTACTGGCTTTGGCTGTTAGAGAACTTCGATGGTATTCGGCGGTACAGCTGGGGTTCAGCGCTCTTGGCCGGAGTATACAGAGCGTTGGCGACCTCGTACAAGGCCAAAGAGAAATGGTTGAAGAACTGCGTTCAATTGATTCAGGTAAATTTATTTAATTATTATTTGAAAATTTAATATTTTATTTTTCTTACTTCGACTAATACCTAATAACAAAATTAATGTCCATTTGTGTAGGTTTGGGCATGGGAGCATATCCCTCGTATTTGCCCAAGGGTGAAGAAAAGTTTGTTTGGTACTGTGCCTGATTGTCCATTGGGAGGGAGGTAATCACTTTTATTTTTATTTAATACGTACATTATTTTCATTATCAAATTTTATGATTACAAACTTTTTTTTCCTATAATTTTTAAGGTGGGTGGGACCGAGATCTAAGTCAAACATAGCCACTACATTGGCCGCCTACCGGGATCAGTTTACAGGGCTGAGAGAGGATGAGGTAATGTTTTTAATTCAATTGTTTATTTCTTTTTACCGTTCTTATTTTTCTATGATTTATCTTTGTTTTTTTTTTTTATTTTTAATTTTGTAATAACTTAATTACTAATCCAATTGTTATTTTTTTTTTATTACAGTTCGATTGGCAGCCCTATAAAAACGTCTTGAACAATGGTTCTCTCCCGGATGCGTGCACAGACGATCGAGAATATTGGACGTACCGGGGGTGGATCTTCAGTTGGAGCACCCAGGAGGTACACCTGCCTGATAGGGTCCTCCGACAATTTGGGTGTCGCCAATCCATCCCCCAAGATCCGATCATTCGGGATCAGCGAGAGTGGGGCGCACACCACAGAGGGCAGGGGATGACTGAGAGGGCATTTTATGATTGGGCCACATTCCATGGACCTCTTTTGAGCTCGTGGGCCGATGATAGAGTCAATCATCTCCTCCCGATTGTCCCTGTGGACGACTATCTGCAGCCGGAGCAGGGTTACCTCGAATGGTTTCACTGCAGGACTCGTAGATTCATCAATAACCCTGTCAATTACCCGGCCTTCCAACAGGCGGGCGGTTATCAGCGATTTGCCGAGCGGTTAGGCTGTCAGGTAAGTGTTCATTAATTGTGGTTATTATTATTATTATTATTATTATTATTATTATTATTATTATTATTATTATTATTATTATTATTATTATTATTATTATTATTATAATTTTCTTTAATTATTATTATTATTATTATTATTAGTATTATTTTTTTGCTGTTTGATACTAATTATTATGAATTTTAATTACAGACTTCTGCACTATACGGGATTTATGGCGGATTATCCGATATGCAGCCATATGTGCATCAAATCCCTCCTGAAGCGCAACCCAGCTTCCAACAGTCGTACAACTATGCCTATTCCTCTATGACTGTTGGGGACCTGGGTGTTCCACATGGGGGGTCGTCCAGTCAAGTTTTCTCCCAGGACGACTACATTCCCCCCATGAGTACAGAGTCACACACCGCCAGGCATCATCCCGCTCCCAACATTGGTGGGGGTAGAAGATCTCAAGTCCGTCCACACGCTCAGCCGCCCACCCAGCCCTTCCCACCTCAGTCGCCCCAGCCCTTCCTATCTCATCAGTCGTCCCCACCTCAGCAGCTGTCCGCCCAGGACTACTACATACCTCATCCGGCCCAGCCCTTCTCACCTCAGCATCAGTCCGCGCAGGACTACTATATACCTCAACAGCCTGAGCCTCAACAAAGTGAGATTTTTAAATTAACAATTTTATTTTTTTTCCAGTCCAATTTATGATTTTTTTCCCACTTGAATTACTCAGATGACAGTGACCAAGCTTTTCAAGCTGACACACTTGTCACACCTCAACCTCAAATTGTATATCATGGGAGGGGGTCCAGACAGCGCATGCCTCCAAATCCATACACCCCTAATTAGTTACTTGTGATGAATTCGTGGATTTTGTGTTTTATTTTCAAATGTTAGATTGTATGTACAAACTGAATTATATCGTTTTGTATATATTGTTTGTTTAACAAATTATTGTGTTTTTTCATTTGTTTCGTTGTAGTGTATGTTGGATTATTATTGGGCGGATATATTGATATTAGTTGCTCGAACAGGTATATTTGATTTTTGGGTAAAAATTTGATTTTAACAATTTTTTTTTTTTTCATTTTTTTTAAAACACGTATTTAAAAAATACGTTTTTCTTTTAAATTAAATTTTAAAATATGAAAAAAAATTTAAAACCTATTTATGAAATACGTTTTCATAATTAAAAAAAAATAAATCGACATCTAAAACGTATTTAAATACGTTCTTATGTTTTAAAAAATTCAAAAAAAAAATATAAAACGTATTTAGTAAATACGTTTTGGTAATTAAAAAAATTCAAAAAAAATAAATTTTGGAAACCGTATTTAAGAAATACGTTTTTCTTTTGATTAAATTTACTTAATTAAGATAATTAACTAAAACGTATTCGTTGAATACGTTTTACAAAAAAATTAATAGAAGCCGTATTCAAGTAATACGGTTTATAAATAATTTTGTTAAAGAACGTATTCAATACGCCATTTTTATTTTTGTCCACTCATTTTTTTCTTTTTTTTTTCACTTATTTATTGTTTATTTTTTTTTTAGTAAAAAATTCTGGCTTTACTTGGAAGGGTTGACATCCTAAGGGCATCTCCAATGGTAATAGCTATTACTAGCTATATAGTTAGCTGACGTGGATGTGAGAGATAAGAAAAATAACTATTTTACACTATTAGACCCACGTACTCCTCTCACATGATCTTAGGCTACGTGAAATAGATAAGTTATTTGTTAGTAGCTAGTGACTACTCTCTCTCTTACTTTTCCCCTGTCCACGTCATAATAGTTAGCCAAATAGCTAACCATTGGAGACGCCCTAACTGTTCATTTGATTTGATGTTACACGCAACAATGAAGTCGGTCAAATACCAAATTGAATGCAATGGTGGAAAAGTGTGGCGGTGGCTTAGTTTAGAAGCAACAAAATTCGTCAAAATTTTCTAATACGATTTCTTCTCACATGAAACCAAATTTCTCTTCATGTCTAAAACCCTGTTCTTTCCAAGATGAAATCCATCTTCGCCAGTTCCATAGAAAACAATGGCAGGTCGAGTCGAGCAAAAGGAGATTTAGGTTCGAACTGAAGAAAAAACGAACTGAAAATGTACCAATTGTTGGATCTGGGTACGGGACAACAGCTCGCGTCAGGGGCTGATGGATATAGAGGACACGCTGCCACCCGTCAGCAGCCGAACCTTGGCAACCGGAGACAAAGAAAGCGAACTGGAAAAGAAGAATATTACCCAACAATCCAAAGGTCAGGATAATCAATTCACCGAGGTTTTTCTCGATTCTAATTTTACAAAACGAGTTTTGATTTTTTTAAGGATTCTTTGAGCTTTTGCTGTAAAGTATTTTAGTTTTCTTATTTGTGGTTTGTATTGATATTGGTGGTCCGCAGATTGAACAGTGTTTAATTGGTGGTGGCGGAGCCACACTTTTTTGTATTGATATTGGTGGTCTTGATTTCGCCTTGAATCTGATTATTTGTTTGTCTTATGTTTGGAATTTTTTCGAAAGACTTGTTCGAAGACTACTGATGGCCGCGTCAAAAGAGAACTTTCCGGGTTTGATCAGATCTTCAAAAACTTAAGGTACTCTAAATTCAGCCCTTTTTATGTCTCCTCTTCATTTAGATTTCTACATTTGTTCAAATCTGAATTTATTTCCTATGAGTTACAACATAAAATCTTAGTTATGTAAAAGTTGTCTGATTAAATTTCACATTTTTATTTCTAATTTTAGGGGGTTTGTTGCAAGTAGGCCAAAAATGTATTGGGAATAACAGAAGGGCATTGAGTACAATTGATGCCAACATAGTTGAAGTTGTTCCTCACCCTTGTGCTGCTGTAAAAAGAGGGGCTCTAAAAGAGTACGTAGAATTCTATAAATTCAAGCTTCTTGCCTTTCTTTATTTGTATTCTTTTTGCTGCTGAGCCCCGTGATTACTTAACACTAATGCAGACGTGGTTGAAGAAAAAGTATACGCATTTTACACATTCAGGCATTGTCAATATCTTGAAAAATGAGTTTCTTACTGCTGTTACCAGTGATCAATTTCAAGACGGGCTATACTTGAGCTAGGTTATTACTGGATGAATGGATGCAAATCAAATTTGAATGTCATTATTGACATAGTTCAACTTTATTTATTTATTTTTAATCAAGTTATACTGTAAATTCTTTCTCTATCTTTTATGTTGCTACAGGTCAGGTGCTACAAGGAAATATACAGGGTACTTAAACCGGGCAATGTTTTGTTGCATCTGAGTGGTGCATGACCAATACGGTGCATGACCGATTCAAATGACCCTAATAACAAAGAACAACAGCAGATAAATGTAATCGCCATAATTTAAAACATACTTTTGAATTTGTGTTTTCACACAATAATCTGGCTTGATATGTTAAAATAATTCCCTTTGCTGGCAGGCTGAAATCAAACTTGGTAATGGTTTTTCTGATATTAGACTGACTCACCAGTGTCTCTACGCTCTTAAAAAGACTGGTTTCGAAGTGAGTAGAAAAATTTTCAATTATTTATTCGAAGCGGGCTTTGTGGATAATTTATAAAGCAAAGATAATTTTTTTTTTTTTTTTTCATCTATTTGGGAAAAAGGATCTGGCAAATAACTTACATGTCCCCTGTTGTGAACAAACTGAGGGGTACATTGAAAGTTACTGCGCTCAAAGCTCCTGGATTTGGTGAGAGGAAGAGCCAGTATCTCGATGATATTGCAACTTTGACTGGAGGTAAATTTTTGCTCATTCTTCTTTCTCTCACTGGCCGTGAATTCTTTCGGGGTTAAGTGGCAGCATCTTATTATGTCTGTGTCATGATTGCATTCGTTCGTACTATACTGTTTGAAGAGTTGTTTTCTTATGTTTCTGATCGAAATTTCTGAATACAGGAACTGTGATAAGAGATGAGATTGGGCGGACTTTAGGCAAGGCAGACAAAGAAGTTTTGGGTAATGCTGCCAAGGTTGTGTTGACGAAGGACACCACAACAATAGTTGGTGATTGCAGCACTCAGGAAGCTGTTAATAAACGTGTTACCCAAATAAGAAACCTTATTGAGGTGCTTCTCTTTGCTTTTAATTGCATTGATGCATGGATATGGGACCGTGTTTTCTTCTCGGGGGCCTAAGCAGTTGCATCATCTCTTGAGCAGGTTGCAGAGCAAGATTATGAAAAGGAAAAGCTGAATGAAAGAATTGCAAAGCTATCTGGAGGTGTTGCTGTTATCCAGGTGATTATTACATTTATGTTCACTTCTTATCATTTGTGCATGGGTGAATTTTTCTTGTTAAAATCATCTCTATGATTATAAATATTTTGATATCTTAAAGGTTGGAGCTCAAACTGAAACAAAGCTGAAAGAAAAGAAGCCTAGAAAGCTTGATTTGTATCTGATTAGCAGTGTGGGCCAGAATCAGAGCAATAGTGAGATTGATCTAAACATGGACACATGTTCACAATCACTGTTTTGAAATCTGAATTTTGTACCTTGGAATAGTTTTGGTTATGTCTCTAGAGGTGTTTCTAATCCACTCGCTTTCATTGTTTGGATGAATTTATCTATATCAAATTGATGGTAAATTTGGCGGTGGAGAAATCGGCTGGTGGAGATGTAGAGGAGAAATTTGGCACGTCGGTGCCGGAGAATTAGGCCTCGCCGACGAATTTGAGGGATTTCGGTTGGAGAACATGTGCAATTCCTTTGGGGATCCTAATTCCAACGGCGATGCATCCTCCTGTTGTCGAGCTCGACAGGAGGATCGAGTGAGGTAGCGTATTAGAGTACGGAATTTGCAGAGGTGGAGTTACTTTTTTTTTTTTTTTTTTCATTTTTAGTAATATTTAGGGTTGTATTTTTTCTTACAGAATTTTGGTTTATCATTTTGTGTGGAGAAAGATGCTATACTAGGCTATTATTACTTTAATAATAATCAAATCAATGTAGAGCAGTTTTTTACTAAATTTTTATAGATAATGAGCCTTGAGATTTGGGTATTTTGCTTTTCAGGCTTTCTGCTTTTCATACTTTCTAATTAAAGTTAACTGAACACCAGGCGTAAATAATGATTCTGAAACATCGAGCATTAAGCTTGCGACCAAACACGATATTATATGAAGATATTAAACGGCTAATATGGCCACATAAATTTAAGTATCTCGACATAATTCAGTTGGTACACTTTTTTCTTTTTTTGTTTTGTACTTTTTGTTGGACTCTAATATTAATGTTTTGTATTTTCGAGCAGAACTAAAGGAAATGCGTGAAGCTGCTCAATGGACACGTCTCCAAGGTTTGACATGAGGTGCCATATTCTTTGTGTTACTAACATGAATATAATTGTATGCAAATATCAAATACGAAAAAAAAAAAGAAGGCAAATGGATTAGATACTACTACACTAGAGCAAAATCAAATGAAACTCATAAAACATAGGAATTAGAAATGTAAGGGATCAATGGACATAAATATGGTCGTTATGGTATTTGATTAACTAAAGAATTACCATAGTCTCGATTGCTTCTTATTAGTACAGATCCCGTGCGATGCACGGGGTGCACAAAAGTCATTTATCAAGTCTTATAATTATACATATAAATGAATAAAGAAAAATGTACGGGATATATATAGTATGTGACATGTAATAGGTCAAAATGTGAACACGGGTGATGCACGGGGTGTACAATTTTAAGGTCCTTTATTAGTACATAGTCCGTGCGATGCACGGGGTGGACAATTTTTTAGTATGTGTAATACAAATACATATTGCATGCACGGGATAGAAGTACTAAATGAATTATTTCCACAGAGCTTACCCGTTAAGTAGCTCGTGAACACGAGTGCACAATTTGTAGTACGTACCATAAAATCAGAACAAATTTTCATACAATTAGATAATAAATTAGATAATAGATAAAGCTTTTTTTTTTATTTTAGTAAATATTTTACGTATTTTTTTATTTTCATCCAATTTTTGTAGGATGCATTAAATATTGATTAGATTTTATATGTAAAATAAAATAAAAAATAACTGGAATAGTTTTACGTGTTGTAATATTTTATACTTAAAAAAATTAAAAAATCTTCTTTTACGTATTGCATACTAATATTTTAGGAACTAATTAAATGCTAATTTGATTTGCATACCAAAAATATTAGATGCATTAATTAAATGCTTGATAAAAATAGCAAATTATTAATTAGGGTTGACTATTCTATATACTACATTGAATAAATTGTATAGCTTTTAATATAAGTATAGATGTGTAAATATAAGCAATTAATGCATATATTCAAAAAATTTCCAAAAATAGTATGCATTAAATGTTTCCTAAATTTTTGCTACTATTTTTAATAAATGTTAATTCTTTATATATATATATATATATAGATACATCGAGAGATATTTATATTTATATTTTTTCTAATTCTAATCCATTTATTTTTTAGATTACATCAATGTCTATCTACATTTCTATGTACAGATAGATGCAAATATATTCTAAAAAAGATGAAAAATTAGAAATAAAATTTTTCAGTGTGTTTTATATCGATTAACAAATAGATCACCATTTATAGCTCAAAATATTTGTATTAGCTCAAAAACTATTTTTACTGTAGTTTTACACGGAGTGTTAGACCGCCGTGCGTGCACGGCGTGAGCAAAATCTAGTATAAGAGAATAGATAGATGCTTCCGGTTGCATCATTTTGTGCTATTATTACATTGTATTGTGCTAATATTATCCCAGCATGTTGCAAGTTATTATTAGATGGATTTTATGTTTTAGAAATAGGAAAAGTATTCCAAAATAAAAATAATAATAGAATATAAATATTGAAACTTTCTTAGTGTAAGAACTAGGAAATTATGCTTCTCATGTGACCATTCTTGGTGTAAAAATATGATTCCTTATAAATGTTATGTTGTTTTCTGCTAACTTTATGCATTGTATTGTGCTAAAATTATGTCACTTTGTTGCAACTTATTATTTTGGTTAGGCCAAAATAAATGTAATAATATAATACAAATATTGAATCATTATTAGTGTAAGAACTAGGAACTTATGCTTCCCTATGTGGATATTCTTAGTGTAAAAAATATGCTTCCCTATAAATTTTATGTTGTATTGTGCTAATATTATGCATTGCATGTGCTAATATTATGCCTGCTTGTTGCAAATTATTTTTTCAGATGAATTTTATTATTTAGAAATAGGAAAATTAGGCTAAAATAAAAATAATAATAGAATTCAAATATTGAGATGTATATGTGCATCCTTTCAAAAAAAATTGTTGTGAGAGTGGTTTTATTAATATATATATATATATATATATATATATATATATAATATGCTACTTTTGCATTCATTTTTGCTAATTTGAATATATGAACATGCTAAGTTGTATTCGTGATATTGATATGTAATACATATTCTTCATTTTATTATACTTCATGTTTATTTGATTATATATTTTGGCTTCATGGATTTGTTTTACCTGTAAATGTGGATAATATGAATAGAATAATACTTGATATGTTTTGAATTCGCATGTGCTAGTTTTTTTCCCTACATGTAGCAATAAACTTTATTAAATTGTTATTGAACACATGTTGATTCAACTTCTTTGCAAGGTGATTCAATGGTGAACTACGAACATCATGTTGAACCATATGTAGCTGAAGAAATTATGGATAAAGCCAATGACACAGAAGTTGAAAATGTTGATGGGAGTGGAGATAAGTCGGATAGTGATTATTCGGATAATGATGAGGAACAACAGCTTTACGAGAAACTCAAAAGCAGAACTTCCCCCCAGGTGTTAGTTAATTCCTGCAACAAAATGAATGACGCACAGAAGAGGGCAATTAATGAGATGGGCGTTGGAAGTATATTCCATTTAAGTATGAATAAATTAATGAGGAAATTGGGAAACTGGTTGCTAGACAATTTTCAACCCAAGACATGTGAGATAAAGCTACAAAATGGACATAGTGTGCACATTGAATCGGAAGATGTGGCATTGGTCTTTGGGTTTCCAAATGGTAAGTGTGCTATACAAAAGAAAAGAAAACACGACAAGTGCTCATTACTCGAAGAGTGGGGTGGGAAATTCGTAAACGACAAGAAGAAAATTCTTCCAACCGATGTTGCAGCTCAAATGTTGTTCAATCAGGATGGGGGCTTATGGTTCATTCGACATTTTTTGGTTCTTCTTACCTCATACTTGATAGAGACATCGGGTACTGGATACATCTTACCTCAAATAATGTCTCACTTCAACAATACGAGTGCGGCTCGACATCTCAATTGGTGTGACTATCTGTTGGAGTGCTTAGTTAACCACCACATAACTTGGGCAAAAAACAAGAAAAAAAAGATTCAACGGGCCTATTTTTTTCCTGATGGTACGTCTCTTATCTTATAAGTATTTTAGTACATAATAAACAATAAACGACACTGATAAATATTATAATTGAAATCTTCTTTAACTCGTATTTTAGGTGTGTGGTACTATTGGAAATCAAGTTTATACAAACTAACTATAACAAGTGTCATTATTGCAACACTTTTAATTAAACAATAACTGTTAGTAATATTTTTTTATGATGCAGATGTTCTATGTCGATCGAGTTGTTATTTATAAAAGAATTGTGCCTAGATGTGTTCCATTAGTTAGAGGGTGGACAAACAAATTACTACGAGAAAGACAAAAGACCGAAATTAGATCCAGAGGATTTGGGGGTAGGTACCCAAGCGGCCAACACAAATCAACTGAAGGCTCGGTCTATGAAAATGTTGAGTTTGCGCAAAAGTCATCAATTGCACTACAAATTTTGGAAGAAGCTCCAATCCCAGCTTGATGGCAATGCCAATTTAGATGCAGCTGAATCATTTATGTCTGAGTTTTTTTTTTTTTTTNNNTTTTTTTTTTTTTTAAAAAAAAAAAAGCAAGATGGTTGCTATTGTAATAGTCGAAATGTTGAGATTGGTCGAGCATGTTGGGTTCGATATACTGTATGGAACAGAGTACACAGCAAAATTTAAAAATTTTATAAGTATTTATCTTAAATACTTATTACGTACATAAGTCTAATGAGATCACAGATAAACATCATTTAAAATCTAGTAACTTTTACTAATTTTGATTTGATATGATAATTTCACTAATTACCTTTTATCTTGAACTCCTTAAAAAACGACGGTGTATGAGGAAATCAATTCCCGGTTTGGTAGCGATCACTTCTTGTAGTTACTCGCTTTAGGAATCCAAATGTCTTCCCTCTAATTGTATCCACCTTTTGAACTTTGGTTCCGACTATAATTTCTTCGCTAGTAGAAACTACTCGATTTTTTCAAGAAGTATGGAATATATATATATATATATATATATATAAGGAAATTTTACAAGAACTCTTTCTTGTTTTTATCACTCAAATCTTTGAATGTTTTTTTCTTGGAAGAACTTAACCCAAAAAGTTAGCAAAAATGAACATCAAACATGTCCATATTTATACTAAACATTTTAGTATAAAATAATAATATTTGGTGGAATATTTTTCAAAAAATATAAAAAGTCTTCAAGAATGTTTTCATAAAATATTAAGTCTTGAAGAATATTATCATCACCCAAATATTGTATTAATAAAAATAAAATTAATTATGTGAAGTGGTTAACAACTCCAAACCACTATAATTAATTTATTCTTATTAATATTTAATCTTTAATCATATTAAAGACAAAATAATAAAATAATAATTCTTGAAAATATTTTTCAAGACTTTATTATTTTAATCTTTTCTTCCCATTTCCTCATTTAATAATCTTATTATTACTTGGATTTGAAATTTAAAATCCAATTTTAAATTACAACTATTAATTAGTAATTCCATTAATTACTAAATTAATATCTAAATTTCAATTAATCAATCCAATTGATTAATTTAATTATATTCCTTTAATTGATATCTAATCAAATTAGATTTGTCAATTAATTCTAACTCTTTAGAAATACTATTTGAATTTTACCTTCATTCAAAAATTGGTGTGACCTTTTAGGTTCACAATTAATACTAGTAGTGGGTTTACAACTCTTTGTAATTTGAGTTAATTTTATTAACTCTTATTCATGAATTAACTCTTTAATTCAAGAACCCACATATCATGGGAACATCTAGCAAGTAGCATGAATCTAGTATTAAGTGAATAGCGAGTAAACCTATTTCGATTACAAGTCCATACATGTAAAATCCTTTCGACATCCAATTTCCCGATTAAATATTTGGGTATAATTTTGTCGAAACCCAAATTGATTTAATAATTATGATTTCATTTCAGGTTTAGTAATTCGTTTATGAATCTCTATTCATCCCGTCTCGGCCAAGGACTTTGAATTACTAAATATGAAACACATAGGAAATTCACTTATCTTCATAAGTGTCGAATCCTTTTGTTGGCCACTGACAAACTTCCATACATATTAATATAATACCCAAAATATCCCTTTATACGATAGTGCTAGCAATCAAAAGGATAAATCAAAGTAAAATATAATATGCACAAAGTTACCATCGTGCCTCAAATCTAAGGATTAATCATGTACTATTGTAACATGAAAATTCTTATTCGACATGATAAACTTTCACTAAGAATTTTCATACGGTCATGTTCAGTGAACTTGTTCTCTAACAAGCACCCACATATATGTATTTGCGTCCCACGCTAATGTTGATGGAATGAAACATTCTTATCTAACAAGCATACATACTATGTGCAAGTCTTTTTCGGATTTATTCGATATCCCATCTCAAAACATCCAACAACTTGGAACTGTATTTAAGATCACAGCTTTAAAGATATGTTCCATGATCATCATCTCTATGCGCAACCATATCTTATAGCTATAAGTGATCTATGGACTTTATATTAAGTGCAAATATATGATAAATGCTTACTCTTAAAATAAAGTAATGCATATTATTTAATATAATTCCAATAGATTGTATTTACAAGTAGAATACGTCCAATACGATTGGAACGCCGGGTATACTACTCTAACAATCTTCCACTTGTCCTAGTTCCAATCACTCATGTATCTTAGACCCATCTTCTCAAGATGTCCTTCGAACACTTTTTGTGATAAAGGCTTAGTTAAGAGGTTTGCTATATTTTCTGCTGAATTGACTCGCTCCATTACGTCGTCGCCTCTACCAATAATTTCTCTAATCAAATGGTATCGTCTCATAATGTGTTTGGATCTTTGATGAGATCTTGGATCCTTTGTTTGCGCAATAGCCTCATTGTTATCACAATAAATCATTATTGGATCAACAATAGATGGTACTACACCCAACCCTTGGATGAAGTTTCTTATCCAAGCAGCTTCTTTTGCAGCATCAGATGCAGCAATATATTCAGCCTCTGTTGTAGAGTCAGTAATCGTTTCTTGTTTGGAACTTTTCCAACTAACTGCTGCTCCATTCAGAGTGAATAAGTATCTAGACATGGATTTATAGTCGTCTTTATCGGACTGAAAACCTGAATCAGTAAAGCCTTCTAGTTTCAATTCTCCATTGTCGTATACCATAAAGATATCCTTAGTCCTTTGTAAGTACTTAAGAATCATCTTAACGGCTTTCTAGTGTTCTTCACCTGGATTAGACTGATATCTGCTCGTTACACTAAGTGCATGAGCCGCATCACGTCTTGTACATAACATCGCATACATAATGCTACCAATAGCTGATGCATAAGGTATATGACTCATCCGTTCTCTTTCTTCAAGTGTCTTTAGAGACATCGTCTTAGAAAGTGAAACCCCATGACTCATTGGAATATATCCACGTTTGGATTCTTCAATGCTAAATCATTTCAGCACCTTATTTATGTATGTAGACTGGGATAATCCGATCATCCTTTTAAATCTATCTCTATAGATTTTTATCCCTAGGATAAAGGATGCTTCTCCCAAATCTTTCATGAAGAACTGTTTAGACAACCATGTTCTTGTTGACTGCAACATCCCTACATCATTCTCAATGAGTAGGATATCATCAACATAGAGAACAACAAATGCAACTACATTCCCACTAACCTTCTTATAAACACATGGTTCATCCGGGTTCTTATGAAAATCAAACATTTTGATCGTTTCATCAAACCGGATGTTCCAACTCCTTGAAGCTTGTTTAAGTCCATAAATGGACCTTTGAAGCTTACAAACCATTTGTTCGCTCCCACTGGATATGAAGCCCTCCGACTATTTCATATAAATTTCTTCCTTAATGTTTCCAATAACAAAAGCAGTTTTCACATCCATTTGCAATATCTCGTAGTGATAATACGCAGCTATGGCTAGCAATATCCGAATAGATTTAAGCATTGCTACTGGCGAAAAAGTTTCCTCATAATCAATTTCTTGTTTTTGAGTATAACCTTTAGCAACCAGTCTTGCTTTAAAAGTATTTACTTCTCCATCTACACCACGTTTTCGCTTGTAAACCCATTTACAACCTATGGGTACAATACCCTGTGGTGGATCAACCAAAGTCCATACCTTGTTTGAATACATGGAGTCTATCTCGGATTGCATAGCTTCTTGCAATTTATCTGAAATGTCCGACATTGTCTCATCATAGCTAATTGGATCATTATCCAAAAGGAGTCCCTCTTCATTGTTCTCTAACAATAGGTATAGCCTCTTAGGCGCCCTAGAAACCCTTTCAGATCTCTGAAGAGGTTGTGATTCAGATGGTTCAGTCTCTACTGGTATGTTATTTGTGGTACTTTGTAGAATTTCTTGTGGTTCTTCATTAAGTTCTATGACTCCACTATTCTTTGAGAGAAACTCTTCCTCTAAGAAAACACAATTCCTCGAAACAAACACCTTTTGTTCAAAGGGGTCATAGAAATAGTATCCAATAGACTCTTTTGAATACCCCACAAATTTACATAATATGAATCTCATATCCAACTTACCTCCCACTAACTACTTCACATAAGCAGTATAACCCCATACTTTCATATACTTGTACTAGGGTGTTTTGCCACACCATGTGCTGGGTACATCTTTACTCAACACTCTATTCAAAATATGTGCTGCTGTTTCTAAGGCATAGCCTCTGAATGAAAGAGGTAAACTAGTGGAACTCATCATTGATCGAACCATATCCAACAATGTTCAATTTTTCCTTTCTGAAACCCCATTGAGTTGTGGAGTTCCAGGAGGTGTCCACTGTGAAATAATCTCATTATCTCTTAAATAATCAAGAAACTTATTGGTCAAATATTCACCTCCTCGATCTGATCGAAGAACTTTAATACTACGACCAATTTGTTTCTCTACTTCATTTCTGAATTGTTTGAACTTTTCAAATACTTCAAATTTGTACCTTAATAGGTATCATAACCATACCGTGAATAATCATTAGTAAAAGTTTAGAAATAATAGTAGTTCCCCTTGACACTAACATTTAGTGGTTCACAAACATCTGTATGGATCAAATCCAACAGACCTTTAGCTCGCTCTACTTGTCAAACAAATGGTGATTTAGTCATTTTACCTTTAAGACATGATTTACATGTAGGCAACCTTTCCTCTCCCCTAAGGTCGAGTTTTGGTCCTAATTTGTGAATCATCTTTCAGATATATGACCTAATCTAGCATGCCAAATTGTGAATGAACTATGATTATCAAATTTCCTTTTATTTTGTTGAATGGTTAGAATGAGACTTTGTGGTGTAATGGTATATAACCCATTTGTCAAATTTCTAGAATATATAAAAGTTGTATCTTTGAAAATGGAACATCTTCCATTCTCAATAATGAACTTAAAACCTTCTCTATCCATTAGTGGAATAGAAATAATGTTTCTTATAACATCCGGAACATACAAACAATTTGTAAGACAAATTTTTACATCATTATTTAAAGCTAGATAAACAGTCTCAATTGCTTTGGCAGTAACTCTTGCTCCATTGCCCATCCTTAGGATTGTTTCATCATCTTCTAGCTTGTTACTTCTTGCCATCATCTGCAAATCCTTGCAAATATGTGAGCCACATCCGGTATCCAATACCCAAAAAGAATCGTTAACTGATAAGTTAACTTCAACAAAATAAATACCTGAACTTTTCAGGCTTGCAAGATACTCCTTGCAATTCCTCTTCCAATGCCCAGTTTTACCACAATGATAACATTCATGACTAGACTGAGAATTGACCTTCTCTTTGTTCTTTCCTTTGTTGTTCTTTGCCTTCTTATTGGATTTGTTAGGAACCTTTCCATTCCCCTTCCTTTTAGATTTAGAAGAGGTTCCAACAAGAAACACCGGCTTATCATTTTTTATTGTGGATTCAGCCGTTTTTAATATACTCACAAGTTCATGGAGAGAAGTCTCCATTTTGTGCATGTTAAAATTAACAACAAAGCTATCAAATGACGGTGGCAGAGATTGCAGCAACAGATCCACATAGAGTTCATTATCCATAATGACTCCAAGGGACGAAAGCCTTTCAATAAGAGCTATCATCTTCAGCCCATGATCATGAACTGAAGAGCCGTGAGTCATACGACATCTGAAAATCTCTTTAGATATATGATATCTAATTTGTCGAGTCCTATCACCATACAACTCTTGTAGATGAAGGAGGATTTCAGAAGCATTATCCAATAATTCATTCTGTCTCTATAACTCATTTGACATTGATGCTAACATGTAGCACCGAGCTTGGAGATTGTCATCAGTATGACGTAAGTATTCTCCATACTCATCAGAAGTCTGATCCTAGGGTGGAGGAGGAGGGGCTCTGTCCAATACATAGTTCCTTTTTTCAGACTGTAGAACAATTTCAGATTCCTCAGCCAGTCACTAAAATTGAGTTCAGTTAATTTGTTTTGTTCAAGGATACTTGCAATTGGATTCTTAGCCATTTTAGTAGAGTGATCTACAAAAACAACAAACTAAGCAGAAAATAATTAAACTATGGAATTCATATTCATATAATAATAGGTCTTTAATATTAAATGTCTCCCACTAATTTAATTAAAATCCCATTTTAATTATGAAAATCTAATTTTCATAGTGGGCTTGAAGTCCAATAAAAATATTCCATATCCCAATTTTATGAGTACGCGTAAAACATTTTTATCGGTAGTCAACTTTTGACAATTGTATCACTATACAACCTTCAATATGTTTTGCCTCGCTTTTCCTTATATACCTCAATTTTATGACCGTATATATTACTCGGTGTCAAATCAAACCCGTCAAACATTCATGATAACGGCCCATCAGAATGTCCCACAACTCATGGTCAACATAAGAGGAATCCGTTTCACGAGTATCTTTATACTTATTAGGGATCATAGCTTTCGACACAGAACCACCCCAAGACTCATGGTCGGTGATAAAGCATCGTAGCATCTCATGTCGTCTACTTTTGATGGAAGACCTGGATTAATAAGTCCCTACTTATTTTTATCCATTATTGATTTGATATAGAATTAATCTCATTAATTCTATTGGGTTCCTAAGATCTCATCAATTACCATCTTTATGTGTGTTTATTTACCGCATTATTCATCGCATGAATCACAAGCATAAATAAACCTAACATACATCTAATGCATTCATACGGTGGGATGATCATGACCTTGCCTATACGACCCATTCAAGCCAAAATGGGTCTATGCCTATGTACGTGATAAAACAAATAAATAGAACTACTTCTATTACAATTTATTTTATCTACTCGTACAAGCACAGGCCTTCGAGATTTACAACTTGTAAAATTACCCACACATGCGTGGGCCTTTCGCATCGAACAGTCTCCAACCTTGATATAGCCCTATTAGCATAACCCGGTTCAGATGCTAACGACCCCTCGACAAATGTTGTTGACGACCCAATCAAGACGACATATACGAAGTCGACCGGGTCCAGCGCTCATCGTTCTCTATCCAGGGACGATCCCAGGACGATTTCAGGAAGTCGACGGGGTATAAGTCGACTTCCATACTAGAAGACGAGCAGGCATTCATAGGACCTTGGACGTACAAACATGATCATAAGACGATTCGACGAAGCCCCAAGTCGACCCAAAGGGCCTCCGACGATTAGCATTCACCAATACCATAAGGTCTCCTTAAACTAGGGAATCTACGTGGGATAAAAAGGAATCTAGATGTTGACTCAGGAGTGTGGAATGCGAACCGACCAGGGCATTTTGGACACTTCAGGTAAGTCGGCCAGGGCATTTCAGACATTTCCCAGTAAGTGTTTCTACCCTTATATAAAGGAGCTCAGGTAACTCCAAAACCCTAACTTCTGATTCTTCACTTTCTCGGCTGCTGCTCCTACTGAGCAGAGCTCATCTTGGCCATTTTCACTGACTTGAGCGTCGGAGGCTCTTCACCGGAAACATCTCCGGTGTTGAATTTTTGCAGGTGTTTGCAGCTATTCAAAGACGGTTATGAGGCCATTTAAGTAGATCGGAGCTCATTCATCGATTCATCTCGAATCTAGAGGAGGACCGCTCAAATTGGCGCCATCTGTGGGGAGTTCTTGAAGGAAGTAAGAGCTTTCGCACCTAGTTCTGATCTGTTTGACATGGCAGAGAAAGAAGGGTTGTCCCGAAATCTGAGTGAGGATTTCAGGGGAGTATGGACAGATTAGAGGCCACCGCCAGTTCCTGGCCCCAGGCTGCCACTTCAGGTGCTCGGCTTCCCACCGTTTGGGGGACACGCGCCGTCGGGAATACGCGAGGAGGAAGAAAAGCCTATTACACTTCTTGGGTAAAGATTCCAGGACTGAGCCAAGGTGGATCTAGCCAGACAAAAGAGGGGAACATGGGAACCGATAGGCGTGAATCGACTGAAACAACTTTGAGCCTGGGAAAACAACTCGAGGTGGAACGAAGGGCGAGACCACCACCCCAGGTTGAGTAACAAATGGTGACCATGACGAGGAGCGAGATGCAAAAGATGATCGCGGAGGCGGTGGCGACACAACTCAAGCAGGTGCCGGTCGAGCAACCCAGAAACGAACAACCAATAGTCGAACGACCTATGGTCGAGCAGCAACCCAACGACTGTGAGCAGCAGGCCCAATCCAATGAGAGATAAGCCAAGAGGGTGGAAGAAGAAGCATCCTCCATCAGGACCATTAACCCGTAAGCCCGAGACGAGACATTGGAGCAATTGTTGGCCCAGGTTCAAGATCTGCAAGCCCGAGTTGAGGGAAGAAGAACTGGAGGATCAAGGGGACACCCGTTCTGGCAACACATTCTGGACGCTGACCTGCCGCAGGGTTTTCAGGATCTGAACATAAGTTACGACGGGTCGACCGACCCGTCTCGTCATCTGAGAAGTTTCGAGAATTTGGCGGTACTGCACCGATATAATGACCCAGTGCAATGCCGAGCCTTTCTGACGACTTTACGGGGATCTGCGCAAGATTGGTTTCATCAATTACCATCAGGAGCTATCAAAGACTTTGATGGGTTTAGCTCGAGCTTTCTCAATCAATTCGCAAGTGTTAAGCCCCAAGAGAAATCGTACTTGACCTTAATGGGACTACAACAAAAGGAAGGCGAATCATTGTGGGTCTATGTGGCTAGGTACACACGTGCATGTGTCGACGTACCTAGAGCATCGGAAGAAATCAAAGCGGGGGGGTTAACTCGAGGTTTGTTACCCGGGCTATGTAGAAACTCTCTGGCTAAGCGCCCCGATAAGATGTTTAACGAAGTACTGGATAGATGCGCGAAATATATGAATGTCGAGGAAGCGGAAGCCGACTTTTAACAAGCGGCCAGGGCGAAGGCAGAACACCGGGACAAAAAGAGAGATAAGAAGTCAAACTTGTCAGGAGAAAGAAGAGGATCCCCAAGGGCCGACAGAGAAGGGCGAGCTAGCGGATGGAGGCCAACTCAATACACCCCTTTGTCGGCCCCCAAGCGCGGATTCTAGAGGTGATGGAGAGGGAAATCCATGACAACGTCGTCAGATGGCCCAAAACGAGGAAGGATGGGCCAACAAGACCTGAGAGCAATTTGTACTGTCGATTCCACAGGGATTATGGGCACAACACTGACGACTGTAGACATCTTAAGGACGAAATTGAAAGGCTGATCAAGGCGGGGCACTTGAAAGAATTTATATACAAAGACCGTGCGAAGTCGAGTAGGGGAAAGGAGAGGAGCAGAAGTCCTCGCAAGAGGGTAAGGACACCTGAAAAGGAAGAGCTCCCCCAGAAAAGAGGAGTCATACACATGATATTCGGAGGATCAACAGATGGCGATTCAAATCGGGCCAGAAAGGCTTATGCTCGAGGGCGTCATGGTAAGGTCGAGGTGCAGCAAGTCGGCGAAAATGGGCCAGTGATGAATTTCGGGCAAGCCGACGTAGCGGAGGTCGAGAGGCCTCACAACGATGCATTAATGATAACGGTCCAAGTATCGGCGTATGAAGTGCAGAGAGTGTTTGTCGACACCGGGAGTTTTGTAAATGTGACCTTCTATAACTGTCTTAAGAGGATGGAGCTTGATATATAACTCACACCCCTCCACACTTTGCTGTTCTGTTTTAATGGTTCAGAAGTCACTCCCCTAGGAGAAACTATGCTCGCCGTTGTCCTAGGGGAGGGCGACTTGCAGAAGGTGAAAATGTTGAGATTCGTAGTAGTCGACGTTGAATCAGCCTACAACGTGATCCTGGGGAGGCCAGCACTCAATGCATTCAAGGCTGTAGTGTCGACTTACCATATGAAGCTAAAATTCCCCGTGGGAGAGCGAGTCGGGGAAGCTCGAGGTGACCAAAAGTTGTCGAGAACTTATTACCAAATCACTGTAAAAACCAACCAATAGGCCGATATCAGAGAAGGGAAAAAGCCCATGTCAAATGAAAAAAGGCCTAGGAGTAGCGATCTTGAACCACACGGGGAATTGATGGAGATACAAATTGGAGAAACGGAGGAACAGACCACTAAGGTCGGGAAGGATTTGGAAGACGAGTTGCGGAACCAACTCGTCGCGTTACTGAAAGAATTCAGGGATATTTTTGCTTTCTCCCCAGAGGAGTTGACAAGAATCGACCCCAACATTATGGAGCATAAGCTCAATGTTGACCCCCTCAAGAAGCCAGTAAAGCAGCGACTTAGGCATCATGGAGCAGAGATCGATAGAGCCATCGAGGTTGAAGTGGATAAGTTGCTGAGAGCAGGACACGTCAAGGAGATCCAATTCCCCGAATGGATATCCAACACTGTGATGGTAAGGAAGGCCTTGAACAAGTGGCGCATGTGCATCGATTTTCGCGAATTAAATTTGGCATGCCCCAAAGATCATTATCCCTTACCAAGAATTGATCAGTTAGTCGACTCCACGGTAGGATGTGAATTGTTAAGTATGATGGACGTATCTCAGGGGTACCATCAGAGCCCTTTGGCTCCGGAGGACCGAAGTAAGGTGAGTTTCGTGACAAGCAAAGGGACGCACTGTTACATCGTCATGCCCTTTGGACTCAAGAATGCAGGAGCGACTTACCAGCGTTTAATGGATCGAATGTTCAAATCCCAGATTGGGCGAAACATTGAGGTGTATGTGGACAACATTTTGGTGAAAAGTAAATCCTCGATTTCACACCCAAACGACTTGCATGAAATATTTGAAACCCTTAGAGCGTTTGGGATGAAGTTGAATCCAAGAAAATGTGCCTTCGGAGTGAAGGCAGTCCGATTCTTGGGATACATCGTCACAGAACGAGGAATCAAAGTAAACAAAGACAAGGTAAAAGCCATACTCGACATGGCCCCGCCTAGAAACATAAGAGATGTGCAAGTCTAAACAGGAAGGGTTGCGGGGTTGAGCAGGTTTATTGCTCGGGCAGCGGAAATGAGTTTTCCTTTTTTCAAATTGTTGAAGAAAAAGACGACTTTCCAATAGAGCGACGAAGCTCAGATGGCGTTTGAAAGGCTAAAAGAGTTCTTGAGTGAACTGCCCCTCCTAACGAAGCCAGAGCCAGGCGATGAGTTAGTATTGTATATCTCGGTGGGGGCGGTCTCCTTGAGTTCGGTATTACTACGAGAAGAGGGAGGAGTACAACAACCCATTTATTATACAAGTCGGGTACTCCAGGGAGCGGAGACGAGATATGCTGAAATCGAGAAAGCTGCCTTGACACTGGTGATAACAGCTAGAAAGCTAAGGCCGTACTTTATGAATTATGCAATGTGGTAAGGATGAATTTCCCACTGGAAGAAACGCTAGGCCGACCTACAGTATCAGGTCGACTTGTGAAGTGGGTGGTTGAATTAAGCGAATAATCCATCAAATACGAGCCGAGACGAGCCATAAAAGCTCAGGCCTTGGCAGACTTCATACAGGAAAGCACCAAAGGAGAAGAAAAGAAACGGACCATGCACGTCGACGGGTCTTCGGCGGCCAAAGGATCTAGCCTGGGAGTCGTCCTCGTGTCTCCCGAGGGTGTACAGCTCGACTTCGAAATCAGGATGGGATTTAAAGCCTCAAATAATGAGGCAAAATATGAGGAACTAATCAAAGGAATCCAACTCGCGATCGGGAGCGGAGCGACGCATATCATGGCGCATTCTGACTCGCAGTTGGTTGTCGGCCAGATATTGGGAGATTGCGAGATTAAGGAGGACCGAATGATGAAGTATGTCGAGGAAATACAAAATCTCGTTCAGGGCCTAGAAAAGTTTGAGCTAATATAAATACCCCGAGAAGAGAACAAGCGAGCAGATTGGCTCACGAGAATCGCGAGCTCGAATGAAGGAAAAATATGAAGCTCAATCACCACCATGCATCTAGAGGAAAGCGTGTTATGCGAGATAATGGAAGTTGAAGAAAAAGATGATTGGAGGAAACCGATTCATCCACTTATACAAGGTCAATTACCCATGGGGGACAAACAGGAAGCGGAAAGGGTTGCTCGATACCTGAGTAAGTATTTTGAAGTCGACGGCATTATGTTCAAAAAGTCCTTGGTGGGGGCCCACTTGCGCTGCGTTTCAAAAGAAGAAGGATTTCATGTTTTGAAAGAAATACACGAGGGATGCTGTGGAGCACACATAGGGTCCCGAGCCTTGGCGGGCAAAGCCCTGCGAGCAGGATACTATTGGCCCAAGATGCAGGCGATGGCAGAACAACTGGTCCAAAAGTGCGAGAAGTGCCAACGGGCAAATCATTCATATCCCCGCCGAATGTATGACGACTATCAGCACCCCGATTCCCTTCGCGCAATGGGGAATCGACTTAGTGGGCCCGTTGCTGATGGGAACGGGGCAGAAGAAATTTTTAGTGGTCGCTGTCGACTATTTTAGCAAATGGGTCGAAGCAGAGCCCTTGGCGAAAATCACGGAAGAAAAAATGATTCAGTTTTTGTTCAACAATATCTGCTGTCGATTCGGAGTTCCAAAGGTGTTAATTTCCGATAACGGAACTCAGTTCCAAGGGAAGCGAATCCAGGAGTGGTGCTCAGATATGGGAATCAAACAAAGGTTTGCCTCGGTTACACACCCCCAAGCTAATGGCCAAGTCGAGGTGACTAACCGAACTATTCTCCAAGGATTGAAGAAAAGGTTGGAGAAAGAATCGGGGGCTTGGGTCGATGAGTTGACAACAGTTCTGTGGGCTTATAGGATGACCCCGAGAAGTTCGAAAGGCTAGTTACCGTTCCATATGGTTTATGGTATGGGCGCTCTTTTACCTATCAAAGTCGGCCTAGATTCTCATAGGTTGATATTCTACGAAGGGAAGAGAAACGAGGAAATGATCGAAGAAGCACTTGACATGATAGAGGAGGGACGAGAAGAAGCTTGGGTACGATCCATGGAATATAAACAAAAGATGCGGGCCACCTTCGACAAAAAAGTTCAGACCAGACGATTTCAGGTGGGGGATCTTGTCCTGAAGTGAGCGGATGCTCTCAAACATGTCAGAAAACTCGAAGCTAACTAGGAAGGACCCTACACCATTACGAAAGTACTCGAACGGGCGCATACGAGCTCGAGGATGTCGAAAGACGACGACTGCCGTGATCTTGGCATATAATCCACCTCAAGCGATTCTATGCCTAGGGCTAGTGTTTGAAACTCTTGTATGGAAAAATGCTCGAATCAAATTCAATAATATAATGAATTTCAAATTTATGCTTCAATTATTTCTTTTACATTTTCTTGATGACTTTACGATTACTCGAAAAACCGAATCTATCAAAACAGCTACAAAACCACCTAGCTCGACCACGAAGGCGACATAATACAACTACAAAGTTATACTCGAGTGAAATCTCGATTAAGCTACGAAGCTTACGACTACGAAGTCGACATAATACAACTACGAAGTTGTACTCGAGTGGAATCTCGATTAAGCTACGAAGTCGACATAATACAACTACGAAGTTGTACTCGAGTGGAATCTCGATTAAGTTACGAAGCTTACGACTACGAAGTCGACATAATACAACTATGAAGTTGTACTTGAGTGGAATCTCGATTAAGCTACGAAGCTTACGACTACGAAGTCGACATAATACAACTACGAAGTTGTACTCGAGTGGAATCTCGATTAAGCTACGAAGCTTACGACTACGAAGTCGACATAATAAAAATATGAAGTTGTACTCGAGTGGAATCTCGACTAAGCTACGAAGCTTATGACTACGAAGTCGACATAATACAACTACGAAGTTGTTCTCGAGTGGAATCTCGATTAAGCTATGAAGCTTAAGACTACGAAGTCGACATAACACTACTACGAGGATATACTTGAGTAAAATCTCGAAAGCACTTCAAAACTTAAAGCTACAAAATCAGCCCCACATAATTACAATGTTGCTAAAACTTGTTGCTCGTCCTCGACCAGCTCACAAGCCGAGATGGGTGGAGACGTGTCGAAAACTCAGATCACCAACTACGAACTTGCTCGTCTTTGGTTTGCTTGTCTTTGACCATCTCGCAAGTTGGGATAGGAGGAGACGAGTCGAAAACTCAAAATCTCAACTGCGAAGTTGCTAAAAAACAAGCCACTAAAAATCATTGCTCGTCTTTGACCAGTTCGTAATCTGGAATTAGGATACCCATTCATAAAAATCGACGACGAAAACGATGAACTAAAAGGATAGAGTTATATTAAGCAAAAGGACGATTACAATCATAACCATTCTCAACCTTTACAATTTTGAAAATAGGTCGAGAACGGCGAGAATATTTTTTAAACAACCTTCACAAAGAAAAAAGGACAACTAGCCAGGCAAGAGCATCAAACAAAATAATAATCCTCCTAAGAATCGGTAGTCGATTTCTCAGCAGCCTCATCAGTCCCATCTCCAATTGGCTCGGTGCCTTCATCCGCCTCAACCGGCTCCGTGCCCGCTTGACCACTCTCACCGACCGTCTCCTCATCCGTGCGCTCAACCTCAAGCTCTTCGCCTAGAGACTCCCTTTCCTCCTCGTCATCAGCCCCACTCGGCTCGACCAGATTAGTCGGACCGACGAGAGGGGTGGGAGGAACCTCAAGTTGAGCACCCAAATTGGCCTTGCGGATGGCTCGAGCCTCGAGCCCGACCACCACTAGAAGTCGTCAGGGAGAGATGCATCACCACGATAACTGGCCAGAAGGAGAAGGGCCTCTTTGAGCCCCTGACGATCGACCTTCCCCTCGAGAGTTGTACCCTTTGCGGCTGCCTCCCAGGCGTCAAAAGTGAAGTTAAAATATTGGAGGGTAGCAGGCACAACTTATCGAGGAAATGTAAAGAATTGCAGAATGCTCCGACGACTTCCTTTCGGTTCGCGTCGAGGAAGACAGAGCCCATCGGTGACTTGAGGAAGGATTTACGACCCTCCTCTTTCCCAATCTCCCTCTCTGCTACGTTGTCCTCGAGGGCTTTCGCAAGGTCAGCGCGCAGTTGGTCGACCTGAGAGAGTGCACCGGCTTTCTCAGTCTTAAGCTTGACGATGATTGCATTCGTCGCTGCAAGGTCGTCCTCCTTCTTCTCCAGCTCGAGGATTTGATCTTCAGACTTCTTCTTATAAGCCTGAAGAGTGGAGTCTGGCGACCGCGACTCCTCGAGAAGAGTGGGCATAGCATACGCCATGAACTAAAAAGAAAAAAGAGAGCATGAAATCAAGGACCAGGATTGAATAACAGAAGCAAACCAAATCGAAAGTCGAGAGAATTACTCGGGAGAGACAGAGGAGAGCGCAGTTGGCGCGATGATGAGGGTCTTTGTCAACACGAGTTTTGTCGGCCTGGGGAAGGATGGTGTCGAAGTATTTTGCCACCTCATGCGGTTCCGGATGATTCCAAAGTCGAGTGGGTCTTTCGAGGGTAACTTTCTAGACTCCCACGGAAGAAGGGGAAGGTGGGGCGATAGCTTTTCCCTTATCTTTACTCTTCTGGCGCTTGAGCGACTTGGGCACCAGAACAAAGTCGGCCTCGTCTTGGGCCCTCTTGTGCGATTGGGAACCTGACGGTTTCTTTTGAGACGCGGTCGACGGAAGGGTCACTTTTGATTTCTTTGCGGCAGTCATCTTGACTGCCGCCCCTTTGACCCCGACCCAGAATCATCCGGCCGAGCAACGGACGGCGGGTTAATGGACCTGGTACCACTCTTGGTTTTCTTGGTCTCGAAATGCGCCAAGACCTTAACTGAAAAAGAAACAGAGGCTCAAGACGTGAAAGAAATAGAAAAATCGTCATAACGAGAAAAACAATAATATACAACACATGAACTCACGCGGATCGTCGAGTCGAGGAGCATCACTGTCTACCCACAAACCCACATGGTTAAGGAGACCGCTTTCCTTAACCATTAAGCGAGCACTCCATGTATGCTTATTAAGGTCAATAAGCATGGAGGCGAACTGCGAGGATCGGGGTCGCGAGCGTTGCTTGACCCTCTCGGTTATCCAGACGTTTGTAAAGGTGTATTGACTGAGAGGAGGACAAACATAAAAATACTTAGTCTTCCATTCCGTGACATTCGAAGAAAGATCCTCTAGAAAAGAAATTCCACGACGATGACCTAAGCAATGGGTGTCCTTTATGTAACGGTAGCTATAACAGTAGAGGAGGAGCTCGGGCAGAAAAATGCCCAGCTTTATTCTGGATATAATAAGAAAGGCTACCATGATGCGAATAGCATTGGTAGAAAATTAGTTTATTGGTACATTATACAAATTGCTAAGGGTTAAAAGCTCGGACTGGATAGGGAAGCGCATCCCGAACAGTATTTGGTCGACAAAGAAACTGAAACAGCCTTTGGGAGGATGAGCAAAGTCGTCCTTGGGGCCAGGGGCGAGCAACTCCCAATCCAAGGAAAGTCCACTAAACTTCCTAAAGCCCTCGACCTGGGCTGCAGGGGCAAAAGAAAAAAGGTTAAGTATTGCCAGTTTGGCCAACAGGCAAGCTAATGTTACAACACTCCTAGACTCAGCAAGGGGAGCAATTATTGAAGAAGGAATGACTTGTTCTATATACAGGAATATTTAGAAACCTAAGTGGAATACCTCGAGGAAAGGGGTCGTCTCGAGGAGATTTGGGACGAGAAGAACCAGGAATTTTTGTCTAGGTTACCCGAGAGTAAGGCTTGGTTATACTCATCCCAATTGATCCCAAAAGAAGAAATGGCTGAATTTGGGGAATTATTGGGCTCAACCGCCGGCATACATTCAATTATTTGAACAGAGTCAGAGCTATGGTACTCGTCAACCTCGCGACCAAATGAGCCAGAGACGGGATTGGAGTCAGAATCTACGAAAATGAAAAGAAGAATCGAGAAACGAGGATCAGTGCAAGAAGAGAAAAAGGAAAACTAAGACTTGACGACTTATTAAGGATCATCATAAAGTCGACGCCAGGAAAAGAAGTTAGGTCAAAAGGGACTTAACACAGGCCCGTCAGAAGACGAGGGTATGAAAAGGGGCAAGAAAGGGGGAATTGCGATATAGGCTTAAATCGATTAAGGGGGGAAAATAAGGTCGGCCATACCCCGCAGGGTCGACTTTCTCATAACCCCGCAGGGTCGACTTTCTTACAAACATGTCATAACAAAGAATACATATCAAAGATCTAAACTCCGGCATTTTCAATCATTCAAGGATGCTCAAGAAACACGAAGAACACACATGAATTTCAAAAAAAAAAGGGAGAGGAGAGAAAACCCAGGGCAAAAACACACCAGAAAAATAGCAGGGAAATTTACAGGAATGATAGGAACTTACACATATTGATTGAAGAAATGAAAAGACGGAAAACACCGAAGAAATTGTCGGAGGGAGTCGCACGCCGCGGTCGTCTGGTGCTTTATTACCAGAGAGGGAGAAGCTTCAAGAATGCTTTGGTGCGAAAAGTGTAGAGGAGAGAAAGGAGCGGATATTTATAAAAGGGACGGCCGAATCCCATCCGTTAGATTAAAGTGGAAATTAACGGCCCAGATGAGGCACAGAATTCAAAGCGGTGGAAAAATGATGAGGCGGCGTGTCAGACTCAAATTCAAAATTCAAAATTCAAAAGAAAAGAAAATCTCAAAGTAGAGAATCGAACCGTAAATATACAAACCGAATGGCGTTTCAGCGACATGGCGAGGAAAATATGATGACGAGCATATTATGTCTACAATCGGACTATTTAATCTACTCTTAAGCTCAAAGTCGCTTAGAGTAATTATCAGGGGGGACTAGATGATATAGCCCTATTAGCATAACCCGGTTCAGATGCTAACGACCCCTCGACAAATGTTGTCGACGACCCAATCAAGATGACATATACGAAGTCGTCCGGGTCCAGTGCTCATCGTTCTCTATCCAGGGACGATCCCAGGACAATTTATGGAAGTCGACGGGG
>CACSLK010000984.1:14303792-14315867 GCA_902706635.1 Striga hermonthica
TCATAATACTTCCATTAAGATAGTTTAGCATTGCTATCTCAGTGTGGACCATATTTATACTTTTTAATAAATAGATAATATGATCCTCTGACCTCTGTGTGTTGAGCATAATCTAAGCCATGGATTGAATATCGAAGATGATGTGATTATAAACCAAACGTGATCTACATATACAAGCCATATATAGTTGAAATCAACTCTCTCTCTCTCTCTCCCTCTCTCTCTCTCTCTCTTTCTTAGCTAACTACTTATTAAAAGTTTAGCTAACTAGTCACTCCAACTAACCTTGCCTAGTCAGGTGACTCTGTATGCTTCAATGCAATACCTTCAAACGGTGCATGGGATGATTTGTCATAAAATGGCAGGTTGAAGGACAAGCTGGAAAAACGAGGTGCATGGAGAGGCTTAGTGAGAAGGTCAACCAACTCCAAGGTAGAAGGAATATATCTGACCCCTATGTCCTTGGCTGCAACCTTCTCTCGCACAAAATGAATGTCGATTTCAATGTGCTTAGTTCGAGCATGTTGAATTAGATTAGAGGCAAGGGCAACAACACTATCATTTTCACACCATAAAACTGAGGGTGACTCATGAAACAAACCCAATTCATAGAAAAAAGATTACATCCACAGATGCTCAGTGGTAGCAGTAGTAAAGACTCCTATATTCTGACTACTTTGAGAGACCACATTTTGCTTCTTAGAACTCTAATTGAGAAGATTTGAGCCAAAAAAATGAAATAACCACTTGTTACCTCATGTAATCAAGACAACTGTTCCAATCCAGATTTGTATAGGCCTCAAAGTGAACCTTTTAACAGGCTGAAACAAGAGACGAAGATCCAAAGTACTTTTGATATATCTCAGCAAATGTTTGCAAACAAGCCAATGAGAAGTTGTTGGAGCATGTAGAAACCGACTCATCTTATTTACAACAAAGGAAAGAGTCATGATGAGATATTGAAGATCTCCAAACACACTTTTATAGAATATAGGATAAGAAAAGAGCTCACTATCACGAAAGTGCGACTTGTGAGTTGGAGTCAAAGGTGTAAAGACCAGTTTGCAATGCAAAAGGGTAGTCTTAGCCAACAGACCCAATGCATATTTGGACTGATTCAAGATATAGTTTCTAGAAGATGTCTTCAATGCCTCGAAACCAATAACTCATTGTTTTGAGTGCAAACTGCTTACCTAAGGATGCAATGGCTCCATAAATAGCACTTGGATTGTCACCAGTTATTAGTATATCATCCACATAAATGAGAATCAACAAAAATCACCATTATGCCTTTGAAAAAAGAGTGAGGGATCAACCAAAAATTCCTTAAAGTGGAGAGATAACATGAACCCCCTTGTCTTATTGAACCATGTCCTGGGCTTGTTTTAAACCATATAGTGATTTGGTCAGTTTACAAGCCTTGACCACATGACTGAATGTCTCAAGAAATGAACACATGTTGTCTACTGAAAACCCTTAGTAAAAAGCCTGACTTTGAACTTATCAACTAAGTCGTCTAAATTGTACTTAGTTCTAAACACCCACTTATTAGAAATCACTTTCATGTCTGAAGTGTAAAGAACGAAACACTATGTATTATTCCTCAACAATGCCTGAAATTTATCACATAGCTGCTTTCTAAGGAGTAAGAGATAAAACCTCAGTTGGAGTAACAAGTTCCAATATCGAATGAGGGGAAATAAGTTAACCGGAGAAGGATTTAGGCTTGAAAATTCCATTGTCGGACCTAGTGACCATAGGATGAAGAAGAGTAGAATTAGAAGGAACAAGATTAGTAGAATGATGAGAAATGGGTAGATTAAGATACAAAGGGATATAGAAGAACTAAATAGATGAGGCGAAGAAAAGAATGACATTGAGCCAGTGAAAAAAGAAGAATGCTGAGGAGATGATGAGGGATAACTTGACGGATGTGAATCGACAACATGAATATGAACAATAGAAGAGGGAGAAATGGAGAATAAGGGAGTATGAAGAAGAGGATTAAACTGGGAAAAGGAAGAAGAATGTCTAAAAAAGAGAAGAAAAATGAAACTCTTGTTCATTAAAGGCAACAATGATGGCAATGTATGTTATTCCATAACAACTGAGGCACTTATAACCCTTGTGATCTGGACTATAACCAAGCAATACACACTTGGAAATTCTGAGTTGGAACATGTTAGATTTATAGGGGTCTAAGATAGGGAAAGCAAGAACAACCAAAAGGTTTGAAGAAGGAATAATCAAGAGTTGATTTATAGATATGAAAGAATGGAGAAACATTGTTGAACACATGTAGGCTTTCATAGGAGACAAAAGTCTATTAATGGCGTACACAGAAGTGTTGAAGGCATCCCGCCAATATTTAAGAGGAACTTGTGCATGTACTAATAAGGCAAGACCCATTTCAACAATGTGCAATTTCTTTCTCTCAACTTTGCCATTTTGTTAATGAGTATATGGACAAGGGTGTCTGAAAACTATGCCTAACCTAGAAAGAATATGAACAAAAGACGTATACTCACCCCCCAATCAGTTTGCATACATTTAATAGTGGAATGAAATTGTCTCTTAATTAATTTATTGAAGTTTTGAAAGATGAAAAGTGGCTTAGATTTGGTCCTTAAAGGAAAAATCCATGTATATCATGTGAAATCATCAATGAAGTGAAGATAGTACTTATAACCATCAACTAAACACCATGAGAGGGTCCTCATATGTCAGAATGGATGAAATCAAATGGCATCATAGATTTGGTAGGCTGAGATGCAAATATTTTTTTATGAAGTTTACCAAGTTTACAAGCATCACAAAAAGGTAAAGAAGCAGAAAATGAGACATTCATACTGCTAAGAACATGTCTAAGTACATTAAGGGATGGATGGCCAAGTTCCGTGTGCCAATTTAAAATATCATCAAAACAAGGTACATTCGTACTGAAATGTGAAGTTGCGGAATTATTACGAGATTCTGAAACACTTGAAAACAAATCTGAAAAAGTTGATAAGTGTGATGACTGCTTGAGGAAGGAATGACGCTTGGACAAATCCGGTTGATAAAGTCCATCCTTAAGAAAGCCTTCCAACAAAACTTGATTGGTGTTCTTGCCCTTCACAAGACAAAAAGTAGCATGAAACTCAATGAGGATGTTGTCGTCTTTAGTGAGCTGAGAAATACTCAGAATATTTCTGCTAATGGCAGGAACAAGAAAAACGTTATTGAGAAGCATAGGTACATGAGAAGAAAGAACTGATGAGCCAACATGAGAAATAGGAATAGAGGAACCATTACCAATTGTTACTTTATCAATACCATGATACGAAACAGTCTATAGAGACAAATTCTCAAGGTTAGCTGTGAGATGATTTGTAGACCCACTATCAAAATACGAGTTATGGTCAGCTGTAGTAGGTTGTGGAGAGATGGATGATTCACCAAGATGTGCTTGAGGAGCTGATGTGGAGGAATCTGAGCTTGTGAAATTGATATCAAACCTTTTGAAACACTTAAGAGCAACATGTTTAGCTTTGTCACACAGTTGGTAAACAACATCATCATTTTTTTTTTTATAAAACCTACCACCACGGCTTCTGTTTTGATGACCTGAGGAGCCACGAGAAAAATGATCAGGAGATTGCATGTAAAAGGCCGAGGGACCTATGACATTAGTGGAGGCAGAAAAGACAATACAAGTGGATGTAATATGACTTTGGTGTCGCATTTCATGAGTTTGTAAAGAGATTTGAACTTTATGAAACGAGATGTTATCCAATTTAGATGTCAAGTTTACCGCCACAGATTCGTACCACCAAGAACGTACATAACAAGTTCATTACCAGGAATCACATGACCAACATAATGAAGCTCATCAGCTAGGGTTCTCATTTTTAGTACATAATCATCGATTGAGAGACAGCCCTTCTTCAGAGTTTGCAACTAGAATTTGAGATGAAACACACGAGCTTTTGATTTTGTTTGAAAAAGTTGAGAGAGATTAAACCAAACCTCAGAGGACGTCGAGCAGCACGTGATATGACCAAGCATGGACTCAGTGATTGAAACTAGCATCCAGCTGAGAATTAGCTGATCGAGACGCATCCAAAGCAGAAAAACAAGATTGAGCACTGGAGTAGAAGCCCCGCAGACGAGAAATATTTCTCCGACGAACATGAATTGATCAGAAAATTTAAGTGACATATAAGACTTTTTAGGATTTTTAGATTTGGGAAGAATTCTATGAAATCTTAACTTTGGAGGTAGGATTTGAAGTGTGATTTCGTATAAAGTTTTTTTGTTTAGAAATCTGTCCAAATTATAAAAAGTCTTAATAAATCGTGTCAAATAAATTAAATACCTCAGGATTTTATAAGACTTTTGGAAATCCCAATTGAATCCCCCAGAGTTATTAAAAGTCTTAACAAATCTAAATTGAATACAACAGGATTTCTAAGTCAGATATTTGGAAATCCCAATTGAATCCCCCAGAGTTATTAAAAGTCTTAACAAATCTAAACTGAATACAACAGGATTTCTAAAGTCTTAAAAAGTCCTTAAAAATTCTAATTGAATACACCCCTTAAGAAAGTTGAAATGGAAATTTCTAAGCCCCTAAACATCCCTATGGTGAATGCTTTTCTTTCCAAGTTTGAAGGGCACAACCAATCGAAAATGCCTCAAAAGTATCAAAATGATTCTTTACCCAACAAGTTGAATTGAAACTAATTCTAATAAAAAAAATTGAAATAATTTGTTAATGTTTACGCAATTGTCTTTTTCCTAAAGAAAATTATATAAACTTAACAAAAAAAAAAAGATGATACAAACAATTAATTAAAAAGATGATACAAACAATTAATTGGATAAGCTGACTTTAAATATCAAAGATGGACCACTGTTGTTACCAAAAAATGTGGACACAATTTTGAATGTCCATCCCATCCTGTTATACAACAAATACTCGAACCGCTGGACCGCTCCTCTCAGACCGGGTTGCGTCTCCTTGATCGTCAGTACCTGCAAAGCACGCCGGGGGTGGTCCTGGCGCGAACACTCCGACGCTCAAGTCAGTGATGGTCTAGAGAGAAAACGGCAGAGTAATGAGATAACTCGTGAATGTGTGTTGTGTAAAAAATGAATGAACCTGCTCCTTTTATAGGAGAAACTTGGAGAATCTTCATGAGACAAGAAGTCTTTCTTGTGCAAACTATTTAATTAGGTCAAGAATATTCTAGAGTCCTTGTCGCTACCAACTCCTTCGTAACTTGATCCCGAAGCCACCTTCAGGTACTAGCCTCTTTGACGCAGCCCTATGACCGGGCCGCCTATGTGCCGAGCACTTTTGAATACCGAGCACCCAGGGCCGCCAAGCACCCCTCCAAGCCGACCTGCCATGGGTGCTAACATAGAGCCGAGCTCCCAACGCTGACCACTTTGCTGTTCTTCCTATGCCGAGCACTCGGCCCATGTCAAGCATTCAAGAGTTCTGGGCACGCAGAGCCGCCGAACTCCCCTAGCTGCCCAACTACCATAATGCCTAGCCGGTCCCTCCATATGACAGTGATAACCGGATCACACAACTGGTTCCTCACAAGGCGCTACTAACGACTACATCACATCCAAATATCAATTTTATTTTAAAATAAAAATTGCATGTGGTTTTCATCCAATTTATACACTTTTTGATAGAAAATTATTCAATAAGAATGGAAGAATTGATTAAGAATTATACAACTATTTGTTTCCTAAATTTGTATCCAATTTGCACGGTTGTTAAATTAATTTGTATTTAGAATTATTTTCATTAATATTTGACACATTTTTTGCATAAAAATCTCCAAGTTTGTTACCAAAAAAAGATATGAATTAAATTTTGGAAAAAAAATAAAACATGATAAGAAAAAAATGGGATTCAAATTTGTCCGTAAGAATCTCCAAATTTGTTATAAAAAAAATAGGTTTCATATTTTGTTAATAAAGTTTCACATGTGTTTTTTTGAACTTTTCATTAATAGTAAGTCAAACATTATATTTATTTGGTCAAAATTTCAATTAATGTATTGTTCCAACAACCTCTTTATGTAGATATAGATATAGATATAGATATAGCTATAGCTATAGATTATAGATGTGTTTTTATATACCTTTGTAAGTGCTTCGTTCATGACTTGATAAGCCTTTCTCGTTTTCTTTGAAAATTTAGACAGAGAGAGATCATCATGCGACTGTCAGCAAGCGACTTGCAGACGTTACTCTTGAGCTAAAGTACACCACATTATTAGTATTATTAGAGCTTTCAAAGAAAATATATATGTGAACAAGAATCCACATTGTAATCACAGGCAACTCATGGGAGAAGAGCTTCAGGGACTTGGCTTTCATGATTTGGCGAGGCTGGAGAAATTGGTCGAGATTGGATTAAGTCGTGTTGGGAAAACAAAGGTATATTTATCGCAATATTAAGATGTTTTTCAATGTAGCAGTTGAACGTCGTAATTTTTTATTTATTTATTTATTTATTTATTTTTTTATGTGCTGTTACAGAATGACAAGCTTTTGATTGAGATCAACAAGTTGAAGACAAGGGCAAGTTCGATGTTTTATTCTATATACTTTTTTTTTTTTAATTCAGCAATTTTTAACATTTCGTCGTTTAAAAAAATATGCAGGAAGCGGAACTACTGGACGAAAATGCAAGGTTGAAACGACAAGCTGAGGTGAGGTGATGGAAGTTTTAATATTCGCTGAATCTCTTATCTAGTCGACTCTATGTATGTTCATACGTGCAATCAAGAATTAATAATGTATACAAGTTCTCAAAACATTTGAGTTTGTTAACGAATTGTTGCAGGCTTGTGATTTTGAATGCACGCTAAATACTGGCAACGACCAGGGAAGCTCGGCCGAGTCCATTGCCAATTCTCATGGATTACTGCATAACAACAAGAGACTCTCAGATACCTCTCTCAAGTTGGGGTATGTTTCACTAGACTTAGATTATATGTCATGAGACTTGGTATAAATTAGTGTGACTAATTATTTCCAACCCATAGGGTGATTATGGTTATCCTAGTTGATAAGCTAATTGACAGATGATAGCTGATAAGTTAGTTGATAGCTTGCAAGTGAATTTCGAGCTTATAGTTGATACGATAGCTTATGGCTTGTGAGTGAAAAGTTAGCTCATATGATAGAAGTATTTGATAAAATTAGTTGATAAGCCAACTGCAATAAATTTCAACGGACTTGAAAAATTACCCAATGAAGCTTATGAGATACGCTCGAGCTTTTTACAAAAGTTCGTCCTACCAAATTAAACTTATTTGAATATAGAAAGTTTACAAGCTAACCAAATAAGCTATAAGGTAACTTATAATGCTTACCGAACACACGCTTAGGCTATGTTTTTGTTAAAACTAGCTTATAAACTAGTTTTTAGCTTACAAGTGATTTTCGAGCTTATAGTAGCTTATGACTTATAGATGAAAAGATAGCTTATATGATATAAGTGTTTGGTTAAATTAGTTGATAAGTTACCTGAAATGAAAATTTGAACAAGCTTATTTGAAAAACTATCAGAAAATCTTATGAGATAAGCTCGAGCTTTTTTTAAAAAAAAAAAACTCGTCCTACCAAACGAAACTTTTTTAATACAAGAAACTTATTAGCTAACCAAATAAATTATAATCTAGCTTGTTTGGTTACCAAACAGTCTAAACGCTCATGCATATCTGATGATAAACCATAGGAACTATATCATTAAATTTAATATAAAAAAATTATTCAATATTTATTTTATTTTGTATTTTTTTCATAAACTATACGAGCTTAACATTTGCTTTATATGTATAATTATCTATTTTAAGTTCAAAGTTAAAATTTCTTTTGAACAGAAAAAATATATAAAATTTACATATGAACATCCAGTCAATTTTACAATATTTGATAAACTATCAACTAAATTCATATGAATATTCTGAACTTTTTACAAAGTTACTAGTTCACATAATGATTTAAAAGATGAACCGTTTGTTTATTATTTGAGTGTCATATATACTTGATTGGAATAATTCTTCACATCTTTTTTTTTTTATTATTTTGTATTTCTAGAACATTTTTTTCCCAAAGGCCAAATTTAACAAAATTCTATATGCTTAATAAATTTTATTCAATTTACAGTTAGGTATTTATTTTATGAAATAATTTTATGTTCCTTTTTTATATTTAAATCCAACTTAACTTTCTGAATATAATCAATATAATAAAATAATATCAATCAATCATCTTCACATATCAAATCAATAACTTTAAATTATAAATCAATATAATAAAATAATATCAGTCCATCATCTTCACATATCAAATCAACTTTAAATTATATACAATCTTATCGCGTTATATCCATGTGTTAGTAGTGTTGTTAGAAATAACAGCAAAACCATGGAAAAAAAAAAAACACTCAAATTTTATATAATATTTCTCTCATAACACTAATAAAATAATATACAACACAAGATTAATTACAAAAATTACATTTCTCGTTAACATGATGTGATTCAATTTCATGAATGATGCATGTTTTATCACAGCTTACCTTCTACCGACAGTAAATGAAGAGAGGATGCTAATGCAACACAAATGGACGTTTTACTCCATTTAATCTCATTGTAATTTTTCTTTTTAGGCTATACATACCCTCGTGGGATTTAACCATTTATTTACTTGTAATTACTTCTTTTTCTTATGCAAGGATGTATGATTTTATTGAATATTTCTGATGGAGCTAAATCTTCATATTGTTGAGCCATCTGATTTCTGGTATGATATGTTGAATGACACTTTGTGTCATGTAAAAATTTTCATATTTTGACTAGGAAAGGTTTGTCCTGTGTTAGGCCGACCTAACCATTCAGTTACAGATACATACACTTTGCAAGAATGTGTGGAATAATTATTTTGTATATTCGCAATGACCTACGTACACATATATAAAGATATAAGATGGGTCTTAATTTTAGGTTGAGCATTAACCTAGCTTACGATAAACAATACAACAATGTAATATTTTAACTATATAACTAACACCTCCCATCAAACTCATGGTGGTATAGTAGAGATCAAGTCGAGTTTGTTAAGAAGCAATGAAAAGCGACTGGGAAAGAAAACTTCGTGAAGACAACCGTTATTTGATCCATAGAGAAAATTGGAATAAACTGCACAGTCCCATGCTCAACATGATAGTGAATAAAGTGACAGTCAATCTCCATATGTTGGTGTACTCATGAAATATATCACTATGAGACATCTTTATAGCAATTTGAGTATCACTATGTAGAGCAGTAGACGATGAGTGAGGTGCACTGAGATCACCAAGTAGCCGACACAATGAGGTGGAATAAACAACAACATAGTTCTCAAACTCGGCACTCGATTTGGAAACCAAGATTTACTTCTTACTGGGCTAGGAGACGAGTGAATCAACAACAAAGAAGCAGTATCCAGTAGTGGAGCGATGATCAGTAGGGTCACCGTACCAATCTGCATCAGAATAGCCGCTAAGTGTCAAGGAAGAACGAGCCAAGAAGTGTAATCCATGCAATAGAGTGTTCCTCACATAGCGAAGGATGTGCAACACAACAGAATGATAAGTGGTTATTGGAGCATCCATAAACTAACTCAGAATATGAAAAACATGAGCTATATCAAACTGTATGATTGTTTAAAAGATCAAACTCCCAACTACCTTTCGATGTAATGCAGGATCCTCAAGAATAGAGTCATCAAGTGGAATAAGAAGAACATCATAATCAAGAGGTGTGGAAGTTGTTTGACAATCAGTGAGGCCGATCCGAGCAAGAAGATTACATGCATACTTGGATTGAAATAAAGAGAACCCATTAGAGAAATTAGATATCTCAAGACCCAAAAATAGCAAAGTTGGCCCATGTTTTTCATCTCAAAATGCTTAAGAAAATAATCATGTAAGTCGAAAATACAGAAGACATCATCTCCTGTGACGATTATATCGTCAACATAAAGCAACATAATAATGACCAGATGAGGGGCCTCGAAGAAACAAGGCTGAATCGTGATCACTCGTAATGAAGCCAAACTGAAACAATGCAGAACTAAACGTGGCATACCAGACACGAGGAGTTTGTTTTAAACTATACAAAGCTCGACATAGATGGAAAACCTTACCAGATGATATGGACCTTAAAGGGGGAGTCATGTAAACTTGTTCAGTACGGCACCATGTGAGAAGGCATTATTGACATCTATCTGTACAAGAGACCATCGACGAACAACAACAACTGTAAGTAAACAACGGACAATAGTAAGATAAGCAGCAGATGCAAAGGTCTCTTCCTAATCTATGCCATACTGTTGTGAGTATGATGTAGCACCCAGAAGTAGCTCGATAATTCGGTCTGACATAGTAGCTCGGCTAAGGGCAGAATAGAAGAACTCGTGTGAGTATAGAGAAAATGCTTGACCAAGTAGCTCGGACATAGGTTTGAGGTGTCGAGCTAACAGAACCGACTCGACCTGGTGGCACCGACCTCTAAGAGCCCAGAAAAGTAACTGACCTTGGTGTATATCAAAATCGGGTCGTTCGAGGACAATTTTGACTCTATTATTATCGATCTAGCGATCTTTATCAATAATGGGAAAAACTTGTGGTCTCGGTTGACCTTGATGGTGATCTCTGTTGGGATCAGTAAGATCTCGTTATGCACAAATCACGAATTCAATAGCAAAACGTAAACCTATGCGCAGCGGATCTAAAGGTTTGCATAGAGAACTTACAGCTTAAAATTTATGGCGATCTAGCTGATCTTCTGGATGGCCGTACACAGCACACCAATGAATTGTTGACTGCAAATCGCGTCCTAGGATTTCACGAGCAAGATCGGATCGAAAACCGGATCAAACGAGTGCAAAACAGATGAAGACAAGTTGCAGTCCTGGGACCTTGCGGCGGTGCGTGGGGGCATGTGGGTGGTCGTACGGCTGTGATCTCAGCGGCGTTGGAAAGCTCTCATCGAGACGGTCGTCTAGGTATGTTGCACGTCTTGATCGGACCTCCGGTTAGTTCTGTGCGACCAAATATATTTCGTCTCACTTTACCCAAAGATCTTCTACTGTATATCTCAACCACCTCTTAATCTTGTACCAGTGGAACAACAAGAAGAAGATAAAGCTAGAATGGGGACTGAGAGAGAGAGAAGAGAGGCGTGGGGCGTGATTTCCAAGATGTGGAATTCTCTTCTCTTCTCATGAGATTAATGATGTATATAGAGCTACAGTAGGTATCCTTAGGAAATTATGATTAGGGCTCCTTAATTAATTAAAATACTTGTGGATTAAGCCACTTATTTTAATTAATTAAATAATATTAAATGGGCCACCAACATAATATTATTGCACTCCCTTTTTCTAGCCCAATTTACAATTGAGACTCTAATAATTACTCGATTTATCTCCCCATGTTTAAGATATAATGTCCATTAATTAATTCGATTACTGACAATCAAGAATTAATTAATTTATTTTTATTTCACCGAAACTAGCGCTCGTTCATCACATTATTACTATGCCGGAATTTAATCCACCTGCAGGGTTTAGCATAATAATCCTTCATGAACTCACTCCGGGGACATCATCAAACTAATGCACATGCTGACCGTAAATATCATAACAGCACATCTTACATGTAGCAATACTACCCAAGACAGCGGGTCTATTGGCCCAGTTCACTAAGCCTCACCTATGTGAATCAAAGTAATAAATAGTACACATATATGTCTATTTAATATCTTACGGGTTATTAGGTCGTTTACGACGATCAGTATAAAACGAACTGCTCCTCTCTGGGATCATATTCAATACATAAATGTACTAGTGCAACTAATCAGTCAAGACAAATTGTACAGTTGACACTACAACCGTTCGCGATGGGGTGTTCATGTCCAGCTCGGTTACAATACATAATAAATGTCCATCAACGGCGCCATTTTTTGTTGAGTATATTTTTGGGCATGTGGTAACCGAGCTACCCGACTCGGGTCGTTC
>CACSLK010000984.1:14393856-14413912 GCA_902706635.1 Striga hermonthica
TCGAGAAGATCAATCCCAACGCCTACCGTCTGAAGCTCCCGTCGCATATTCGCACCTCCGACGTTTTTAACGTCAAACATTTGGTGCCGTTCGAGGGTGACAACTCAGACGGAGACGAGGCCCATTTGGATTCGAGGGCGAATCCTCTTCAACCCGGGGAGGATGATGGAGACGAGGCCGCTTTGGCGTTTCTGCAGAAATATGACCGTCTTCGGGCTTAGGCTATTTATTTTCCGGTTTTATCAGTTATCAGTTTATTAGTTATTATGGTTTTTTATTTATGTTATTTTATTATTTGAGCAGTTAATTAAGTAATTAGGAAGTTGAAGAGTAGTGGGCTCTTCCTATATGTACCCACTCCCAGAACAGTTGTCAATCATCATCGTATTATCATTCTGAAAGAAAATAAAAATCTGTTCTTGCGTTCTATTTTCCCTTTCGAATACATCCTCTACATCAGCTAGCTTATCAGCTAGTTTTACCAAACATAGTCTTAGGTGAAATGGCATTTTTCCCTCTATAATAAGACGCTACAATGGCATTGAAAACGAAAAAAAAAAAATAACTAAAATTGTATAATAAAGTTAATAATTACGACAAATGATGACTAGCTAATAAAGTAATAAATATTTAAACTACACGAAATTTTACCTCAAAATAATTATTTTAATTACATTTATAAAATTATATTTGTCGAACAAAAATATTATAAATAATTATTCTAATTTGTTTTTTTTTTAATTCATTAGGAACATGATTATATATGATATATGAATGTCATTGCAAATCGTCAAAAGATAATTAATTTAATAAATCATATCTGAAAAAGAAATATAGATAAAAATAGTTGCTAACTTTTAAAATATGATTAAAAAAATAGTATTTAATAAAATAAATAAAATGAGAATCAGTAATATCAGTTTCGTATAACAAAGATATAGTCATAGCTCGGCTAAACTGAACCATCATGGGTACAATAGGTCAACCAAAAGAGGGGCCAGATCGACTTATAGAGATTGTATGTATACAGGGGAAGTGTGAGGGAGTCGACTAGAGGTCTAGTGGACGACCTGATGAGGAGTGCACGATCTGAATCAATGAAATCTGGTGTATTTCAATAGAGCGACCTAAGCTACTAGACATGCCGACCTATAGAACAAGGAAACTGGCAGTATACCTAACTTGGGAGCCTCTGAGCACCCATTATAATGACCTTAAGGGAATGCGACCTGGTGATACTTGGGACCTGTGGGCACTTGGAAACACAAGTCGAAGGAGACTTAATGAGGATAAAGGGGAATCTAATCAGGATAAGATGGAATCTAATGATGATAAGGATAAATCAAGATAAATACTAAAGTTCAGGCAGCTAGGCGGTTACGGACAGGTTGGTCGGGCAGTAGAGCAGCCCGGACAGCCAAATCATGGGCACCAAGGTACTTCCTTATAAAATGGGATTGAGGTAGCCCTGAAATTCTCTCTACACTCTCACATATTCTATACAATTCTCTACATACATAGCACATTGCCATTTTCTTCCCATGTACTGACTTGAACGTCAAAGTGTTCACACTGGAAACTTTCCCGACACGTGTTTTGCAGATAGTGGGCGACTCAAGGACGGTCGAAGCTTCACATCAGACGGTTCAACCTAAATACAGGTCTCCGACGGTTCTCTTTCAGATACTCTAAAGTCTACTCTTTGCTGCCTAGAGAACTTACTGCTTTCCGGGCAGAATGTGCTATTAGCAATTTCATTGCCTAATGTTTTGTCGGCAAGTCTAATCACGATTTCAGGGCAATCATCATAACGCCTACGTAGGTTATTAGTCGAAGCAAGGTTCGATGTAATTGAGGAAGTGAAGCGCTCTCTTCCTTGAATCTAGTTTATTCTACGATGATTCAAGAGGCTGAAAATAGGAAAAAAGACAGATAGATAGTGACCACGGGGACAACTATCTTTACTTGCTTAGGTCCCGAAATAACTCTCATTTGGCGCGTCTGTGGGAAGCTTTGTAAGATTTAATAGCTCTCTCAACAGCTTTTGATCACCTATATGGCCGACAGAGAAGCAGTACAGAGGAACCTATCGGAGGATTTCATGCAATAATTGAATTGTTTTTTTAATTAAAATAAATAACAAATCAGGAAACAAACATATAAATGTGCTATATAAATCTGAAACTAAAAGGTAAAGAAAAAAATTAAATCTAATTTAAAAATGAAATAGTAAACCTGTAGGTGTATGTAAAAATTAAAATATTATCTATATTAGTATTGCTTGGTTAAATATAAATAGAATATTGATTTGAAATCTTATTTAGATACATGTAATTATATACTATAAATTTAATAATTAAATTATATATACAAGGGGAAAAAATTTTGACCAACCTGAACTTTCGCGCTTTTTTGGCTTTGCAACCTAATCTTTTAATTTTTATAAAATGCAACCCCAACTATACGATATTGATACTGTGCAACCTCAGCCACCAAAATTGGTCGGAAAGCTCCTTAAGCGGCGGAGCTGACAACTTTTGTAAGGGTAAAATTGTAATCTTACTTTATACTTCGGTCTATAAATATAACATTCTCCTTCTGAATCCGAAAATCGAATTTTTTCCCCAATTTTTCCCCAATTCGCAAGAACCCTAACCCTAATTTTTTCCCCAAAATTTCCCCAATTTTCCCCAGAAAGTGAAACATCAAAACCCTAAATCGAAAACATAAATTAAGTGCAACAAACTTACCATAATTTGGAACGAATCTATTTGTTTAGGTAGTCGTGCGTTGCCCACGAATTTTTCAAACCACTTCACCGAATCATCAAAGATTTAGGGTTGTGAAATGGGGGAAATCGCCAATTTGGGGAACTCTGTATTTGAGATTGAAGAAATGGAGAGAAATGGTATTTTAATTGTTTTTTATGATGTAAGATTACAATTTTGCCCTCAAGCTCCGCCGTGTCGGTGGCTGAGGTTGCACAGTGTCAACATCGCATAGTTGGGGTTGCATTTTATAAAAATTAAAAGATTAGGTTGCAAAGCCAAAAAAGCGCGAAAGTTCAGGTTGGTCAAATTTTTTTTCCCTATATACAATTATATATCATACATATAAAATAAATAAATAAAAAGTGCTCCAATTAGCATATAAATAAATAAATAAATAATAATAATAAAAAGATAAAAGCGGAAGCTGCGAAAATTACATACATCTGTTGACTCAGCCAAGTCTCGAAACTCTCCCATGTACGGGCCACCGCACGCCTCCATGAATAACCCCACCGCCGACCACCGCGTCCACCCCCAGGGTACAACTCACATCGACGAAGACGGCGATGAGGACGACGTCGTCCAGTGCTCTAATGGGGACGATTCCGTGGAAAACCCTCCATCCCAGATCGGGTACGACCCGGCGAACAACTCCCACTCGCCGCACGCGCTGTCCATCATAGAGGCGCCAGTGGAGGCGAGTGGGCCCCACGGTCTTTACAACCCGGACATGGATCCGGCGCCGCCTCCGCCAGCCGCCGGGGAGGGTGGGGCCGACCAGCTCTCCCTGTCGTTTCAGGGGGAAGTTTATGTTTTCGACTCGGTTACCCCCGAAAAGGTTACCTTTTTAATCGTGGTTTTGAGATGTTTCATCGATTTGCCTTCAATTGGTGGAATTTTTTTTGTTTACTTTGCCTGTGAAGGGTTATTATCTTAGCGAATTTTGTGCCTTTTCCTTTTGGGCTTTCCTTCAATCAGTGTTGTTGTTGTTGTTGTTGTTGTTGTTGTTTTTATTTTTATTTTTTTATGTTTAAGTCTGCACAATTTATATTGGTTTAACTGGTGATGATTATGAAGCAACGTTAATTATCTTTGTTGATTCTATAGAAATTTATCATTTTTTATGCTGTGTGCTTTTGTGGGCTAATTGCAAGGGTTAGCAGTAATAATTGCTCTGTCACACATTCTTGTGTGAGCGGCCTAACTTTTGAGCGGTTCGAATCGTCATACGTTTGTTAAATGACTGCATATGTTATAAAATGTCATCTTTGCGCTGGCATATCCAGTTGAAGCCTTACTGTTGTTCTATTCATTCATATCTCAGGTCCAGGCAGTTTTGTTATTATTGGGCGGGTATGAAGTACCCACCGGTATCCCTACTCCCGGGATGACTCCTCAAAACCCTAGGGTATGCTCCAAATAGCTATGAACTTAATAGCTAATAATTTCTATTGGCATTAGGTTCGAGTTTTCTATTGTCTTTTTTTTCCTGTGCAGAATTTGGGTGATTTTCCTGCAAAGTCAAGCCACCCACAGCGTGCTGCCTCTTTGAACCGGTTTAGAGAAAAGAGGAAAGAGAGATGTTTCGAGAAAAAGATTCGGTATAACGTTCGCAAGGAAGTTGCTCTGAGGTAGTAATGTAGAGTTGACGAATAGTTTATTGAGAAATTCACAGAAGTGTAACCTTTTCACTTTGTGTTTGCAAAAATGCCACCCTTGGCCGTAATATCAGTCGTTGTTTTTGATTGTAAAAGACGAAGGAGGCATTTTTGACAAATACAAATTGAAAAAGGTGGCATTTTCGCAAATTCCCTTAATAGTTAATGCTATACCTTCTGACATGATGTGAGACTTCTCGACACTTGGGTTGTATCTCTAATTTTAATTGGTTGAGAAAGATGATGGCATACATTAATGGTTATAACAGGACAGCTCTGAGGAATGCTAAAACACAGCTAAATATAATACCATTCAAGTTTTTATGTCAAAGTATTTATTCATGTACCATGATATTGGATATATATTGAGAGAGGATTTTTACTTGTGTAGTCTTTGCCCATGGACTGTCCAGGTTGTGAGATCTTATCTGCTGAGTTGTTTTTAAATATTTTTTTTATATCTCATCCCTGTTTATGACACGTCCTAAAAATTCTTTTTATCTGACACATTTGCAATCTGCCAGAATGCAGCGTAAGAAAGGGCAGTTCACATCATCCAAGTCAGTTGGTGACGAAACAGGTTCATCGGCTGACTGGAATGGAACTTCGGGCTCAGAAGAGCAGGAGACCTTGTGAGTGCTGATATTTTGACGGTTCTTTAGTTCTGTTATTTTTTCTTCATGCTTCTTGTTTTGGGCTATAAAATATTAAGTTGAAAAGAAGATAGAATTTGTGCCACAGAGGTGACTTTTTAGTGTAGCCTTTGGCGCTTCACTACTTTCTAGAAATAATGCTAAGTTTGTAAAGCTTTCAACAGGTGCCGGCATTGTGGGACTAGCTCGAAATCCACTCCTATGATGCGACGCGGGCCAGATGGCCCACGAACTCTGTGCAATGCATGTGGTCTCAAATGGTCCAACAAGGTGTGTGTGAGAATCATTGACTTGGTCTAACTCGCTAATAATGTCTATGGTGGCTGTGAGTTTTATATTTTCCTTTTCTTACTGTTCTGAGCATTTGTTTTCAATCTTTGTAAATTTACTCTGTCATGGAGTATGCACACTTTCATTTTCTCTTGGCTTGGAGTTGTAGTTTTTACATATAAAAGCTTGGTGGCTGAAAAGTCTTGCTTACTAGTTACTGCTGATTTGTTTTATGCTAGAAATGAAATTATCTCGTCAATTGTCATCCTTTATTATTATTTTTGACAAACCGGATTTGTTTCTCTCCCACCTGCATTATGTAACGTGTAACCAGCTATCTTGGAGCTTTCTTAAACCCTTAGTCTACTGCCATTACTGAAAAGTTTTCTTGTTCTAATCTAACATTTAGTCATTCCCAATCCCTTCTAAGCCTTTTGTATTGCACATTCATATGTTGCTAAATTTTTTCTTCAATATATTTGTAACCTATCTTTCTTATTTTTCACAATTTGCATAAACATCAATACGGGTCGGGTCTATTTACTTACACCCGAGAAAATGATCATCCACCTTGAGGCGAACAAACACATTTTCACAGTTTTTGAAGATAGTCCCTTTACACACTATTCCTCTTTTACTGCTGAACATAGCCAGTTCCAATTTGGAAAATTATTCCTCACAGGCACTGATGTTTTTACAAGTATTATTGCGCTCTTAATCTACTCAAAATGTTGCAGGGACTCCTGAGAACCCTTCCGAAAGTTCCCATCATTGGCGTGCAACAACATGCTATGAAGGCAGGTTTTTCACATCTAATTTAAAAAAAAAAAAAGAGAGAGAGAGAAAGAGAGAAATTACAAAACCTACTCTCGAGCTTCTGCCTAAATCCTAATCATGAAATGTTACAACAAAACCTAGACTGCAATGTAGAAAAGATTATCAAATATGTTTAAGTGGATATTTATTATATTTTTCAAAGGATAACTGATAAAACGCTTGTTAAAAAGAGGTTCTTGAATTTGCATGTACCGTGTTAATTTACACACTCTCTTTCTCTGTCGACCAGCAGCTTGAGAGTGAAGCAAACGGAATAGATACAGTCTTGCCACCAGCCAACATGATAACATCTTCCAGTGGCGACAACTGATTTATTTGACCTTCTCGGCAGTTAAAAATAAGAACTTGCCGGCCTACCTACTCTTTAGCCACTAAGCAGTAAGAGTAAGCTGTAAATATATTTTCCGTACTGGGTTTTGTGGGGTATATGTGGATCGCATACAATACTCATCCTCGTGTATTCTTGGTTTTTCGTATTTTCCCAATATATGTTGGAATTGGATTTTGCAGATTTGGTGTTCATATATTTAATGTTAACAGAAAAGCTGGGTATGTTCTTCTTTTGCCTCTGGTTTAATGTGAAGTAGATTTGCTGAAACATTGCATGGACCTCTACTAATATTGCTTGTGTTCTCTCTCTTAGACCATTTGTACTTTACGTGAAGTTGAGCTTATTTGAATAATCTCAAAATTAGCTCCTAATCTGAGCTTAAGCATCGAATTTATAGTACATATTGTATGGATCTTTACTAATCCAAATAAAAGAATGATGGTAAAATTGTGCCGTCATTACAAAGAAGAGTTTAACACAATTTAAAAATAATTATTTAACATTATATAAGATGTCGTCCTCATTTTGTACCGAAATTGACAGAAGATGTCGTCGCTTTATGTGGGGAAGCATTGAATCTCAAAGGAAAATTAACTTGGTCCGATGGGAGGAGTTGTGTCGACCCAAAAGGCGGAGGGTGGGCTTGGTTTCAAGGATCAGAGAAAAATGAATGTGGCTCTTTTGATGAAATTGGGATGGGGTTTGTTGAACTCCCCTAATGCTTTAGGGCGTGATTGTATATGATTTATACAGTAAATCTCACTCAAAACTCAATTTTAACTCAACTCTACTATCTTCAATATTATCAATATAATTACATAATATCAACCAATCATATATAATTAATAAATAAATAATTTTATTTTAATTTTATTTATTATAAAATTAAATTTACTTATATTTAATCCAAATTAAAAATTAATAAAATTATATACTAATTAAAAAAGTTGTATACATTTATTTAATTATAATTACGTTATAATTAAGTACTAGTACAACACCCGCGTATTACACGCAATGGCGGACCTAGGCAGGGGCCCGTAGGGGCACGGGCCCCTGTACAATTTTTAAAAAAATTTAGTACATATAATTATATTGTAAATAAAAAAAATTAAATTGTTTACATTTTATATTTGTTTATATTGTAGGCAACATATATAAATGGGTTACATTGATTTTCTACAAAATTCAACATTGATTTTGATACACATTAAATTTTAGGTGTTCTTAAAATTATAATTATAAGTTTACAATTAGCTACTAAATTGGATTTGTTATTGATTTTTTAACCAATAAAATTTTTATATTTATCCTAAAGAAGTCCACGAATGCTAGCGTCTAAAAATATCCAATGCAAAAAAAAAAAGAAAAAGAAAAAAAAAATTGGTATTTGTAAGTTATTTTTAAAAAGATTCGAATTTATGTAATTATAAGTGATATAATATATAAGAACATAAAGAGAATAAATATCATTTTTTTTTTCAACTTTGTAACGATTACGTTTGTGCCCCTTCGATCTTCCGAGGCTGCATCCGCCCCTGATTACACGGGTGCTTGTTAAAAAATTATTCTGAAATTTTAAAATTAATGAGAAAACTATATTAAATTTAGTTTACTTTTTTACAAAAAAAAAATATTACTATATATTTTAGAATGATGTGTGTTACTTATGACTTATATGTGTTATATTATATTAGTTTTTATAACTTATATCATATAACTACTTGAAATATAAATATATTAGTTGATAAATAATTTTATTTTTCTAATTAATATTAAAAATAATTTTATCATTGTTATAAAGATAAATATAAATTATTTTTTTTATACATACAATATGGATGTTAAATCGAAGCTCATCAAAAGAAGATTAATTTGATATACTACATATGCAAAACTGATAAAAAATACAAAAGTTATTAACTTTTAAAATATACATACAATTCAATAGTTATAATAAGGAATGGTATTAAAATACAGTTAATACATGTAACATGACCATAAATAATCAACATATTTATGCTAATCCGAACCTAATTATTTTTTGTTTGGAATTAAATTAAAATTTACCCAAGCCTACGAAGCATGTAATTTTGCCACATAAGATTCCGAAGCACCAGAAGCAGCCACGTAGGCTCAGCGGGTTCTGTATTAATTAATATATAGAGGGAATGGATGTAATATAAAAAGAGAAAGTGGTACAAGTGAAAAAGTTCATTTTAAATATAAATATTAATGTAATTTTTTTTTTTTTTTTTAAAAAAAAAGTTCATTTGACCCGGCGATATCACATCCCGTAGCTTCCTCTCCAAGAAATCAGAAACATCTAGAAAGTAGGTAACGGCCGATTCACAATACATAAAAGAGCTATCGTTTCGTTTGGAGCCGCCACAATACAGTACACAGTTATTCTCCCTTCCAATTACTTCTAAGGTTTACGACGTCGTTTAACGAATCTCAGAGAAATCCATGGGTCGCCGTGGTGGCTCCGGTGGTGAGTTTTCCCTATTAATTTTCCCTTCTTTTTTTTTTCCGATCTGTCGCTGTTGAACAAGGTTTTTTCATCGCGTTTTGTTTCAAATATTGCGAGTGGTTTTTTATGCTCGAGCTGTTGTTATGCATGCCTGTAATTCATGGTTTTCCTCGTTTTAAGTGATGTGTTTCTGTTAATGGTCGGCGTTGGAGAAAAATGCTTCTGATAGTATATTTGATTGATAATTAGGGGAGTGAATTGGTCAATCTTAGTCGGCAAAATTACAAAAATGATACACGTTGTCAACAAAAGAAACAATTTGTTGTCCCTCACGGAAAAGATACACTTAGTTGACTCTTTGCACGAAAACGATACAAATTTACAAAAACGATACATCATTTATGTTTGACTTTGGATTGTTTATGCCTGACCTAGTGTATCGTTTTTTTGTAAATTTGTATCTTTTTCGTGCAAAAAGCCGACTAAGTGTATCTTTTCCGTGAGGGACAACAAATTGTCTATTTTGTTGACTAACGCCTAACTTAGTGTATCATTTTTGTAATTTTGCCGCCCTTAGACTGTGTATTGGATGTTTTAAATTAATGTTTATTGGGTATAGCAAGATTAGTGGGTGAAATTTGATTGAAATAAATATAGAATTGTTGTTTTAAGGATTGACTTGCTATGGATATTGTGTACATTATGTATTTTCATATATACCACCTTGCAACCTTCCGTTTCGTGTCTGTTTTTCATGTGTCTGTACTTTGAATATGGTTGGAATTCAGCAGCTTCCCCAGCATTATTTCCAAGCATTATTCCCATTGGTCTGTTGTTCTCGATCATGAGTTTTTGGGATTACAAGATCTCAGGCATTTGATCTACTTGTAAATGGTTGTTTCTTGTTTAGTTGTAATATTACGAATATGTAATGGCTGACTCCTTGAATTTTGATCATTTGGATTTTAATCGCTATATTGTTATTGGAGTTCAAAAGTGTGTGTTTTAATAGCTTTATGTGGTTGGGGTTATTTTGGTGCCGCATGTTCTTTCGAGGTTTATCCGCTATAAACTTCACTTTGATGCATTTGAATTTACAGGAAGATCTGCTCGTCGTGCTGCATCAAGTATCCCCCCGGCTCCTCAAAAAGGTCATCGCCGTTATATATTTCTGCTAATATATGATCTTGTAAATATTCTTTTTCTTTCAGTTTTCAGATCTTTTAAAAGCTTAAGTAGCATTGTAAGTGTTTTTACGGATCTCCTTCATTGTTCTTTTTTATCGCGTAAGCTCATTTTTTTTCTCTGTAATTTCGACAGTGCGCGATGTTCCTCCGCCAGCCAATGTCCAGAACTCTGGCGGGTCCATCTTTGGGTCCATTGGCTCAGCCATAACAGAAGGTATGCAAATGCTATGTAAAACATTCGATATGTGACCATTCATCTATATACTTGTCTAGTTCGAGTTCGACCCGACACGGTTTAGCTTGACGCTTTTAAATGTATTTGCAATATTCTTTTGTGCAGGAATGGCATTTGGTACTGGAAGTGCCGTTGCACGCAGGGCCGTGGATGCCATAATGGGCCCACAAACAATTAGGCATGAGAATGTTGTTACTGAGGCTGCACCATTAGCTCCGGTTGCTACGAGCATGGGTGTATCCGAAGCCTGCAACGTGCAATCTAAGGCTTTCCAGGATGTAAGTGCCGCTTTTTTCTCCTTTTCCTTTTTGTTGTCTCTCTTGTGAGGAAGGTTCTAAATGGGCCTTCGTGTATAAACTTTGCTATATGGATTTGATTTGGTTTCGATTGGATTTTTTTTGTTTAAACGTAGTTAATTTTGAAAAAAAAAAAATGGTTGGGTTAGGTTTGAGTGAAATTTGAGTTTGTATTGAAATAATATTTAAAATAAAATGATTAAAATTGGTTTGATGTAAAAGCAAGATGTAAAAGCAAGAGAAAAGTGAATGGAAGTGACTAGTAAAAATTATGTGAGTCAATGAATAGTAAATTAAAGTTGTTGTGATGTGAAAAAATAATCGATTGATATTATTTAATTACATTAATAATATCGAGGATAGAGAGATTGAGTTAGAGGAGTTAAAGATGATTCGATAAGACCACTCAAATCCATGTCCAATCACACCCCTTAAGTTATTGGTGATTATAGAGGATCTTTGAGTAGAAAACATTTCTTACTGATAGCACAGTGCTTTGCTACTCGATTTAAAATTCTCGATTGTTAATTGTTTCTTTGTTACTGTAAATTCTCTGGTTATGGTGACTGGTATTGCATCTTGTGGAATGCTGTGCAGACACTGTGCATTATCTTCTACGATTGAGTAATGAAAAAAAAAACCAGTAAACACGTGCTGAAACATTTTGGTTCATTTAAACGACTTTTTTCGGTTTTGGTTTACCTGAACTGACATGGAAAATGTTTTTAAATCTTTTTTTTTTTCCGGGCAGTGCCTGAACAGCTCTGGCGATGACATCAGCAAATGCCAGTTCTATATGGATATGCTGGCCGAATGCAAGAGAAACTCGGCTTCTGTTATGAGTTCTTAAGTTTATAATTTGTGTCTACTAATAATATTGTTTGGGGCATTGAATTTAAGTGATGATGGTGATAAACATCCTTTGGGACTCTTATCATTTAATGTTATTTTTGTTAGACCTTTGGGCCGTTTTTCCAGGACGAACATCATCGATTGGTTGTTCTATTTGCTTTTATATATGCACTCATCTAAATCATGTTGAAATTTAGCCGTGCGTGGAACTTATACGATGTGCTTAAAAACAATAAACAAGCAATATATAAAAACTCAAAGAAGAATCATGTTGAAATTTAGCCGTGCATGGAACTTATACAATGTGCTTAAAAGCAACAAACAAACAATATATAAAAACTCAAAGAAGAATGTACAGGCAACGTGCAACTAACAGATTACATAAAGGTCCACAAGCTAACCAAACCAGGGAAGAACAAATTCTCACTAAAAGCCAATAGGCAAATAGAAAGAAAAAAGCTAAGGAGAAGCAGCATTTAAGAACCTACAACTATTGAAAGATGCAAACAAAGCATAGATGTCTAACAACAAGTAGCCACGGTCGAAGGTGATGAGCTCTTGGAGTTCAAAAGATGAACCATTTTCTGCAGAATCCAAGCAGCACCACCTCTTGGAGTTCGAAAGATGAACCATTTCTGCAGAATCCAAGCAGCAACATAAATCGTTTCCCCCCTCGTTGATTAAGTTCAGAATAGCCCATCTAACAGCAAGGACTAGTCTTTTTATTAGCCACTTTGAAGAAAGTATTCTGCCACATTAGTGACGGCAGCCCTGCTTTAAACCCTGAACACTCCACCACAACAGAACCATGTTTAGAATAAGATGCACTGCCTCTAAAGAATAGGAGTATTTAGAATAAGATGCACCGACTCTAAAGAGTAGGAGTCTTATCCCCTCTAAGAAGCTACGGCAGCAGTCTCAACAAGAGGCTTCAAAGGCAAAGAGAGGTTGTTATGATCAAGGAGAGAAGAGTTGAACTCAGCTTAATTCCTTTTTGCCAAATCCACCACCTGCTTTGTGTCATTCCAAGATTTATTAAAGAACAAGGAACTTCTAGTCTTCCATAACCACCAAAGGAGGTATGTGGAAAAACTAATCCGATCGACCAAGCATTTGTCCTCACTAGGCTGACAGATGGTAATCCACCAATACAACAACAACAAAACCTTTTAGTCCCAAACAAGTTGGGGTAGACTAGAGATGAAACCCAAAAGAAACAGTGGTAAGAGAAACACAAAAAAGGCTCAAAACAAAACAAAACAAAACAAAACTCAAAACAAAACAAAACAAAACAAAAACAAAACAAAAGAAGAGATTGGAGCAAAAGAGAAAGGAGCAAAAGTCACAGTTCCGGCACGTTGATCGCTAGCCTCCAAGCGGTCCTACTGCTAAATCCTTGGAGATATTCCAATTTTTAAGGTATCTCTGAACCGACTCTTCCCAAGTGAGTTTAGGCCGACCTCTACCTCTCTTAACATCATCGACCCGCTGTAAAACTCCCCTACGCACCGGTGCATCAGGAGGCCTCCGTTGGACATGTCCGAACCACCTCAGCCGATGTTGAATCAATTTCTTCTCAATTGGAGCCATCCCGACCCTATCTCGAAGATCCTCATTCTGGATTCTATCCCTTCTTGTGTGCCCGCAAAACCAACGCAGCATGCATCTCTGCTATACTTAGTTGTTGGACATGTTGCCTTTTTGTAGGCCAACATTCATCACCATATAGCATCGCCGGGCGAATCACCGTCCTATAGAACTTACCTTTTAGCCTTTGTGGTACCCTCTTATCATAAAGAACGCCCGAAGCTTGACGCCATTTCAACCAACCGGCTGCAATTCTATGTCTAACATCTGCATCAATGCCGCCATCCTTTTGTAGCATCGATCCTAAATACCGAAAAGTCTCCTTCTTGGCCACCACTTGCCGTCAAGGCTAACGTCACCATCATCATGAGTAGCCATGCTAAACGCGCACGTCATGTACTCGGTCTTCGTCCTACTAAGTCTGAAGCCTTTCGACTCTAACGTGTCCTTCCACAGCTCTAACTTCCTATTTACCCCTACCCTACTCTCGTCAACTAGCACCAGATCATCAGCAAAGAGCATATATCAAGGGATATCATCTTGTATGTCCCTTTTGGCCTCATCCATCACCAAGACAAATAAATAAGGGCTTAATGCTGACCCCTGGTGTAGTCCTATTTTAATTGGGAAGTCGCTGGTATCGCCCCCACATGTTCGGACACACGTCATCGCATCCTTGTACATATCCTTGATGAGGGTAATGTACTTAGATGGGACTTTGTGCTTTTCTAAGGCCCACCACATGACATTTCTCGATACTCTGTCATAAGCCTTCTCAAGGTCGATAAAGACCATGTGCAAGTCCTTCTTTTGGTCCCTATATCTCTCCATCAACTGTCGTATTAGGAAAATCGCCTCCATGGTCGACCTTCCAGGCATAAACCATGGTAATCCACCAATCCCCAAGATTTATTAAAGAACAAAGAACTTCTAGTCTTCCATAACCACCAAAGGAGGTATGTGGAAAGACTAATCCTATCGACCAAGCATTTGTCCGTACCAGGCTGACAGATGGTAATCCACCAATCTCTTAACTTTGAATTCGAAAGGTTGAAATGATACCAGCTAATGCCAATTACTTTCCAGCATAATGTGAATCTGGTACAATTGAATAACACATGCTCCAGATCTTCATCTTGGTCCCTACACATCATGCGCACTCAATCTACTTTGATCTTTTTGTCAACAAGCTTCATACTGGTGCTGAGGAAGCCATGCCAGTATCTCCAAAGGAATAATTTTAGTTTCACTGCAATTGGGAGTTTCCATGTGGCACACCACATGCTTTCTTCCTTCGACAATCCCGAGCTTGTACCATCTAATCAGAAGAAAAAATGTTTGTTATGCAGAATGACCCTGCACACACTTTTTACAGTTAAAAGTCCTTTACGGTACCAATGCCAAATGAGCCTATCTCTCAACCGAACAATGCTAATTGGAAGCTCAAGAAATTTTTCAGCCTCAAAAGGGTTGAAGGTTTGCCTAGCCAAATCTACATCCCAATCCTCACCACTATGAACCATCGACTTGTTAGGATCAACAACTTAAAACTTAGTTCTCCATCAAACCCACATACAAGCCCAAGTAAAGTTCCATTCTAAACCCAATAGCCCACCAAGCTTATATATTGACTTGAAAATTTTTAATCTTCCGATGTAGGATTGAGTTTGCACACCCAACAAACCTCCCCTCAAACACAAGACCACGTTGGGCCTCCCCTTGAACGAAATTCATATGATCTGACCATCTCGTACCGCTGTTATCACCCACGAAACTCGTCGCCTGACCACACCCTTTCGCCAGGAAGACTTTCGACACAAGGCACACGGATCCACCGGCCTTCCTGCTCCACAGGGAACATGCCACGTCATCCACGTCACAACTGGGCTACCAACCGTGGCTCAGATTCTAATTGTTATGATCAACAACTTAAAATTGAGAAAATTACCCGTGGCACGAGTCAATCTTATTTTATTTATTAATTAACGAGACTAATTATTTATTTACAAACATACGATAGTCGGCCACATAAATAAAGAATTAACCAATTTGCTCAACTTCGATCTCTGTTTGTCTCTCTTTTTGTTAATGCCTGCAAATCAAAGGTACGAATTAGATTAAAAGCTTCAAAGATCGAGATTCGAAAGACAGAAGAAGGGCAGTTCGTACAAGTTGGGTCGACGGCCGCCTGTGTGAAGTTCGTGCATAGGGAGTGATAAGGTGCGTGCAGAATAACAAATGGTTAATTAGGGTTTCTTAGGTTGACCTGTGGGCAATTTTTTAGGTATAGGCTTATTTTTGCAGATTGATTGGTTTGAGGAATGAGTACAAAGGTAATGGAAGCTGCAGCATCACTGGTGGTGGATCCAAGTCGAAGAGTTCGAGCGGGAGGCTGCGTGGGTGGCTGCGTTGGATGAGTGGTCGATGGTGGCAGTGGCGGTGGCGGATTTGGTCATGGCGGTTGGTGGCGGTGATCAGTTAATAAATATGACATAAACCTCAAAATTGTATATATAAACCAAAAATATACCATTACAAAATTTCGTAATTTATGAACTGGATAATAAATTTCAAAATAGTATATATAAACCAACAATATACCAATAAACAATATACCAATACAATTTTTCGTAATTTATAAACTGGATAATAAACTTCAAAATAGTATATATAAACCAACAATATACCAATACAAAATTTCGTAATTTATAAACTGGATAATAAACTTCAAAATAGTACATATAAACCAACAATTTATCAATAATAAAATAAATATTTTAAATATTTTCAAATTTTGCTGTAACACAAATTTTTTCAGAATTTTTTTAGATGAACTCTTGTTTTTTACGTTGATCAAACTTTTGTAGAATTTTTTTAGATCGTGGCTTCTCAACGGGTAGGAACCTTTAGAAAAGGAATGAGGATTTTAAATTTTGGTAAGCCACGTTTGTTAAGCAAATCACCAATTTTTAAGGGATGTGTAATTGAGATATTACTTGTCAACAGATTCGTAAAGATGCTAAATCTTTTAAAAAGCAGTAAATATGAAATTTAATACCTAGAGACTCGTAGGTGTGTAAATTCGCCCTTAAAATTCAGTCCTCCATCAAGCCCAAATAAGATTTCACTCTAAAACTAATTGGCAATAGAAGGAGTAGTCCACCAAACTTATATATTGACTTATGTGGTATTAGGTTTGCACACCCAACAAACTTCCTAACCCAAGTCCATCTATTTCTATCAGTTCCATAGCAGCAATATTGGAGTTTATATAGTTCTTTTGCATGTTTTATAGGAGCTGCAGTTCTTTTTTCTTTTCTTTGTTCTAAAGTCGCGTTTTAACAGTTGTGTGTCGACTTTCTTTACTTAACACCTTTTTTAGTTGATACGGCGTCGTTCTGCTGCGCCTTTACGACGTCGTTCCAGTCTTCATCTTTTCTGCATGAACCGTGTATAAAGCACGTGTATGTACCGTACGTGCATTTTTCTAAGCTTGAATATACATACAAAAATGGAGATATTTTTCTCCCCAAATTTCGATTCTTAAATTCTACATGGTATCCAGAGCAACAATTCTGGACAGTGTCGGAAATTAGTGATCGGAAGCAGATCATGAAATCGTATGAGCTCAACATCGAAAATGGAAACTCGCAGAGGTAATCCATGGCCGCTGTTAACCTCAAACACTGAAACAGGGACCAAATCAAGCGATTCAGATCCCTTTCTGTTACAAACCTCAGATCATCCAGGCTTGCCTTTAGTTTTGCATCCGCTGACAGGTAACAATTTCCTTTCATGGAAGCGATCGATTATGATAACTTTGGGAGCTAAGACCAAACTCGGCTTTATTGATCGTGAAATCGAACAACCAAATGTAACTAATGAAGGTTATAAAGCTTGGAAAAAAAAGGTTGATTTGACTGTATTTTCATGGATATTGAATTCTCTATCAAAGGATATAGATGAATCCTTCTTATATGCTGAGAGTGCTAAAGAGCTTTGGGAGGATATTTGTGAGCGCTATGGAGAAAACAACGGTCCAATGAAGTATAAATTGCAGAGAAAAATATCCAGTTTAAGTCAATGGAATAGTTCTGTGATGGAATATTTTAATAAGCTGAAGAGGCTATGGGATGAGTTTTCATGTGTAGTACTGGTTCAGTTCTGTGGGTGTGAGAAAGGAAAGTTAGCTGCACAACATGCATCTGAGACTAAGCTCATACAGTTCCTGATGGGGCTTAATGACAGTTATGATGGCCTGAAGAATCAAATTATGATGCTGGAACCTCTGCCAAATGTAAACAAGGCCTACTCAATGGCTTTGACAGCTGAAAGACAAAGAAGTGTGCAAGGAATTTATGGGGAAAGAATAGACAATGCAGCTATGATGGCAAGATCAGGAAGCTTTGGAAGAGGTCAAGGACAAAGTAAGGGTAATAGTGGAGGAAGATCCTTTAATTCTGCTGGACAATGGAATATTGCAAAGGGAAGAGGTTTTAACAGAATGACAAAGGAGGAAAAAGCCAGGCTAACTTGTGAAAAGTGTGGGATGAATGGACACAACATCTCAACTTGTTTCAAGGTGCATGGAGTGCCTGATTGGTATAAAGAATTCAAAGAAAATCAAGGGAAGTCCTATGCAAATAATGCTGAAGTGTGTTATGGTGAAGAGCAACAACAAAGGTACAGAGGAAACAACAAAGAAGAAGCCAAGGAGAGTGATTTGTCTGCAGTCATTAAACAATTGCAGAAGCTTACTCAATATGTGAAGAGAAAGGAGGAAACAGACAATAAAGTGGATTATGCTCAATTTGTGAGCTTTGCAGGTGAAGATGAAACTCAAACTTCACACTTTGATTTCTCAGTGTTGGGTGAAAGATGTGAGGATAGGTGGATCATTGACACAGGAGCAAGTAGGCACATATGTGTAAATAAAGCACTCATGAAAAATCTGACAAGTACAGGAAAGCCTATCTCTATATGTCTGTTTGATGGATCTCTTAAAAATGTTATTACAGAAGGGGAGGTTGTGATCAGTGAGAATATAGTACTACATAATGTACTCTATATGCCCAGCTTCAAATATAACCTGCTTTAAGTGGTGCAAATGTGCAAGAACAGTCAAATGAAATGGGTATTTACTGGAAAATGCTGTTATCTGCAGGACCAGTTGAGTAAGGCAATATTAGGACATGGAGATCAGCATGGCCACCTCTACATTTGGAAGGGTAAACCTGAAACACCTTTTAACTTCAACTTGTCTTTTCAAACTTGGCATAAGTGCTTAGGACATGCATCATTTGGTGCTCTGAAACATCTAAACTTCTTGAAGAAAGACTGTACACCTTTAAATGAGAATTTGCTGCATTCTTGTGATGTGTGCTTTAGGGCAAAACAACATAGGCTCTCTTTTCCTACTAGTAGCATTCAAACAGGCTCTATTTTTGAATTGGTTCATATGGATGTGTGGGGGCCTTGTAGAGAAGAAGCAGTTGTGAATACCCCTTATTTTCTCACTTTGGTGGATGATTTTAGTAGAGGGACATGGGTGTTCCTGATGCAAAGTAAATCTCAGACTAGCAAATTGGTGAGAGACTTTATTAAAATGATTGACACACAGTACAGTTGCAAAGTTAACAGGATAAGGTCAGATAATGAAAGTGAATTTTTAGAAAGAACTTTGCTGGAATTTTTCAAGAACAGTGGGATTCTTCACGAAACAACCTGTGTTTATACTCCACAACAAAATGGAGTTGTGGAGAGAAAACATAGACATTTGTTGGAAATGGGAAGGGCTCTGATGTTTCAAGGAAATATGCCCATGAAGTTTTGGCCATTTTCAATCCTGACAGCAGCTTATATTATTAATAGAATTCCTAGTGCTGTATTGAACTGGGAAACACCCTTTGAGAGACTTAATGGAAAAGGACCAGACTATAAAAGGCTAAAACCTTTTGGTTGCTTGGCATATGCTGTAACACCCCGCCTTTTTAACTGAAATCAGAGTACGCTTTTTCGCAAATTTTCTAAGTAAATAAATAAAATATTTATTTTGCGAAAACTGATTCGAGGTGTTACAGTAAAACATGACTTTTCTGAATAACCGTTAATTTTTAAACTGATAATAAAACCGGTTCTTGAAAAATTTTAACCGACTAACGTCTGGTAAAAAGTTGATTTAAAGTACTGAAACTGTAGCGGAAAAGTAGCGTAGCCAAAACATAATATATACATATAAACAAATATCCTGAGTCCGTTGCCCGCTCACTCCTCGGCTCCGACTCTGTGACCTGAAAAACATGAAATACGTGGGGGCGTGAGCACTAAAACACTGTGCTCCGCAGAAACTCATACTAAAGTAAACAGTGAATATAATAACAATATCATGATCCTGGTATATACATAACTTGAACATGAAACCGGTAATAACATGAACATGAATCTGATATCATCACGTGAACGTGAACCATGACCGTTACCTCATCTGCCGGCATAAACTAATACTGGACACCATGTGCACACTCTAGTGGGCAGACTAAGGCCACTAGAACCCAGAATGGACCGGCGACCATTCTAAGCGGATACATGACATGAAATACATACCTCAAACATGGCAGCGTAATTATAATCAATGTAGTACTTAGTCTGAGTCCCCACCTGAACTGCTGATCTGAAAATGTAAGTGCTGATTGCCTGCAAACTGACATATATAAACAAATACTAAATACTATGCTCAGACTGATAAAAATAACTGTTAAGATGCTCGACTCGATCTGAATAGTTAACTGGAACCATCTCGGGGTCTAACTTAACTGATAAGAAAAACTGGACTGAACTGGTACTGCTAAACTAAACTGAACTGACTGCACATGACTGATCATGACTGAACATGACTGATCATGACTG
>CACSLK010000984.1:14449577-14461078 GCA_902706635.1 Striga hermonthica
AGGAAAAAAAAAAAAGAAAATCTCACGACGTACTACAATATTTCTCCCGTCAAGAACCAATCGAGCACCATTCTCAACAAATGTTTGGATGACTCTGGATATGCGCTCCTTAACCTGAATATACGAGCTAATGGAGATTATGAAGTATACTATGATTTAATAAAAATAATAATAATATTTCAGCATTAAGAATAAGCAAAATTATCCATTATCTAACCTGCCTGCTGATCACAGGACCAACATCCACACCTGGTTCACTTCCAGCACCTACCGTGAGACCCATGGCCCGCTCCACGAGTTTGTCTACACTGAGGGAATTAAAACATTTCGAAATATAATATTATTTTCCACATGGGAGTCTGTGTAAAAACGCCTTGCAATAAAGTTGACCCAAAATATGATAAGCAATTGAAGTATACGAATATAGACATTGCACAATCAAGGTTAGAAAGAAATTTTATATAAATCAATTATTAAGTACCAGGAATTTGATCCTCCAACAGAAATAACCGTACTGATTGATGTACACCTCTGTACTGCAGAACCAAAACCGGCAGAGACTAAAGCGTTTAAAGTAGCATCCGTATTTGCGTCGGGCATGATGACAGCAAGACTCTTTGCACCAACATTTGTCTGAAGAAAAAGATCAAGGATCACTGAGGAAAAAAATAAAAAGGCAATTCTAAGCAAGAGCACGCTCCATTGGTGAAGTGAAGAGAAGATACTTTTACCTGAACATGTTTGTAGTTTGCAGATGCCCTTGCATGAACATACATCCCGGGCTGGGTGCAGAAAATCATGTGAGCCCTTTTATAATGTTAATTCACAAATGACTAAGCAACTATACATATATGTATGTGCGCGAGGTCAAAGATTATCGACACACAATCGGTTTTGTTGTGCCGAATGAAGGGCTATAAATATAATACACGCTCTAAGAGGCGAAAAGGTACAATAGGATGCTAAAAGAACTCACTGCATCTGATCCAATGTAAGACACAACTTTGATTTCATCATCATCACAGATGGCATCAATTATGTCCTACACAATATCGAAAAAGAATAACCAAATTGGTTGACATAAAACAAAAATCAAAGAGAGGTCCTAACGCAAGCTCGGAGCATACATTAGTCCCATGAATAATATTTAGGACCCCACTTGGCAAACCAGCCTCCATTGCTAACTCAGCAAGGTGTACACAAGCCCCTGAAAACAAGGCAGGATTGGGGTATTGGTGATTACATAAACAGAAAACAGAAAATTATTTCATATCAACAACAATGGCAAAACTTTTGGCAAAAAAAGAACTTTTATGTGTGTGTGTGTGTGTGTACCTGGTGCTTTCTCAGATGGCTTTAATATAAAGGTATTGCCACACGTAACGGCTACTGGAAACATCTGCAGAAGAATTGCCGAGCAGTGAGAATAAGAGTACCACTGAATTACGAGGCTTGAAAGTAGTTTCAAGAGATGACATAAAGACAAAAAAACATAACTTTAAATTTTACCAGAAGCGTTTTCACAATCCACATGTACTTTTTGCAGTCAACAAGCAAACATAACTCCGTTCTCAACCTCAATTTCCAGTTAGAAATTAATAAAATATACTTCTGTTGGATTCTTCGGATAATGGCAGTGTCGATGCACTGAAAATGCCACTATGTGATGTTAAGGTTATGTTAGGAATTCTCTTTCGAGGATCAATTCTTTTTTCCCAGTTTGTATAAGAGCAATCCAGCAGTTCTTCCTTCAAAAAGTGCAAAATTGGTCTCTCTAAATGGCTCCACCTTATTAAAATAATCTTCAGATGTGTGAGAAATAAATTCATATTCATATGCTATCTGATTAGACGATGCTTATCACACAATCTTCTTGTCTTTGCTTCTGGTATTTCTTTAATTTAAGACAGTTTCCCATTATCAATGCAACGTCAACTCTGATTATCTCTACTATTGTTCACACTTTTGCCGAAAACTACCGTAACAAGTTACAGTTAACAGAACCATATTAGTAATACTTTAGTAGTGCAGTGAGAGAGATAAAAGCATACAAGTAATGGGATCATGGCAGGAAAATTGAAAGAGCATATCCCAGCACAAATGCCAAGGGGCTCACGGATGTTATAAGTGTCAATTCCATATGATATATTTGACAAGAAGTCCCCGGAATGCAAATTTGCCATCCCACAAGCATGTTCAACAAGCTCTGCAATAAACATAAAATAATGAAATGACCAGTTGTAGCACCAAGAAGGCTTAATTCTAATAATTAACGAAAAATCTCACAGATCACAAAGCTATTCTCTTTTCGCAATCAGTATTATATTTAAGTAAGCTAAATCATGATCCAAGATACAAAAAAATCCAGATCACAAGATTTCGACTTCCACTTTCTGATTCTGCAAAAAAACATTTGACAAACAACTGGAAGAAATACAGAAATAGATGGGCAGAATTTCCAGCAATCTAGAGTATTTTTAAAGTTCCATTTCAGTCCATCTACATAGAAAAACAAATGTTTAAACTCCAGGTACCGTATGAACTTACCAATCCCACGGGACACGTCATTAAAGGCATCCTTCAAAGTTTTGCCCTGTTCTGCTGTTATAACCGCAGCAAGCTTATCCTGGATAACAATTTAACGATGATTCCAGATACTGAATATTCAAAAGCTGCAACTGGGAAAAAAAAGAGTTCAACAAGTTTACAATATCTCGACGGATAAGCTCTTGAAGCTTGAACATAATGCGTTGGCGAGTTGTAAAGGGAGTATTTCGCCATAACGTGAAAGCTCTTTTCGCTGCAAATACTGCAGCCTTAAGTTCCTCACCTGTGGATAAGGGGACTTGCACAAGCACTTGCTGTGTAGCCTGTGATTGATTTACAAACTAATTAACGGCAGAAACTTACGAAAACGCAGACTCGTAGCACAAGTAAAATTTTCATCACTCACGGGGTTTAATACATCTATGGAAGTTAATGATTGTGAATCGATAAACCTACCACCAATGAGGTTCGGGACTCTCTGCAAGACAGGAAATTAATACTTAATTAAAAATAAATAGATTAGATGTAGTACTGAAAGTCAGGTAGCAGCCAAATTATAGGGCATGATAATAAAAATAAAAATTACCGGTGGATAACGTCTCTTCCATGATGGCTCCGAAGATGATGATGGCTCAGAGTAAGCCTCAACTGCTGCAGTGAGTGTCAACGTCTTCAGTCTTCTCACTGTCTCATATGACATAATAAAATGTTTTAACAGCGATTACATTCGGTTCTCTACCTTTGGGCTGTGAGAAAATAAAACCCAGTGACTAATATTATAGAAGAGGTTTCAAAAATCAACAAATCTCACAGAAGGAAAATTTATATAATCATCCGCTCGGAGTCTGTGATAGCTATTATCCAATTTTACAGACATGATCATCTCCTCTTTCTTTCAGTAAAAATATCACAAACAAATTAAAAACACACGAGTTACCATTCAACTAATCTGAAGTCATAAACAACTATAAAAATCATTGGAGGTCTGCATATCACAGTGAATTAATTGAACATATCCACCGTGAGAAATATAAACAGTAACAACAAAAAGTAAAATTACCCCCGAATTTGACAAAAAAAAAGTTTAGAGGAAACTCATACCCGTGAGATTCCCCTGACGGAGCTTGGCTTTCACGTTATAAACATGCTTAGGCGTAGACGAAAGCTCGGGATTCGTCTGCCTGAGCTTCTTCAGTATCTGACGTGGCTTCAACCCGGCCTCCGTCATTTCTTTAATCAGTATAATTTCCTTCTCGTTGAACCTACGGGCAGAAGGATGTTCTGACATGTCCTTCATCGGCTCATGATTGTGTGAGCTGTTCTTAACAGAGAGGACCCACAGGCCGTCCTCCTTCTTGCCCACGAGCTCAAAAGGGCAGTTTGTAAGCCGGGAACCGGACTTCCTTTTTCTAGTGGGCTCGGCTTGGGCCTCATCGGCGGGCTTACGCCTGTCCCGATAGACACCCCCTCTGTCACATCCAAGGACCACGATTCTTTCTTTTTTGGACTGCTTGATTGTGACGACGTAGCCCTGTGAGACAGCAAACTCACCAACGTGCTGAATTAGCTCTTCACGGTCGATGAAGCTGCCGGGAGGGGGCGGGAGCATCTGTGGAGTCTCGTCCAGCTCCATGTGACTGAAAAGCGTGTGTATATATATGGTGAAGTCAATATAAGCTCTATAAAGCGTGGAAAACTGAAAATTGTGTGTGTATATATATATGTATGCATACGAAGCAAATAGTTAGATAAGTATAAGCTAAATAGAAGCATGCAGATTCTTGATAACATATGTATAATGATCTCCATATAACTCTATGCTTTCAGAACAAAATACGAACACAGGATGGTGATGGACATTGTGGCTTACACTAATGAGGAACAAGTTTTCAAATCATTGAACACTTGCCAATTCTATCTTGAAAAATGCCGTTCGGTTAATTATGTCAGGTTGTGTCAACAGTCACCAGGATGTGAAGATGTAAAATAACCATCTGAATTCAAATTCTACTATGGTCTATGAAGTTTAGATATATCTTCAGAATGTGTTTTTTCATTTTGAAATCAAATACAATCAGATAAGCATAATCCTTCACCAGCTCGAACTGCAAGTGCATTCAACACCACAAGAGATTCTTCAATTTGTGTTCTTTATCACAATCTTATCAACCCATTCAGAGCACTAGTGGTTGGCCGATCAGCGTAACGCAGGAAAAATTGTTCTTCATTCCTCATTTTACATAAATAATACCTAAAGTTCTATAAGAACAAACTGCACGATCAACTCTGCCATCGCAAAACTACATTTCACCAAATCATTCCATCACGGGCAATAATATACATATGTAAACTTATTTATCTATCACAAATTCTTGTATGAGGCAACCAAACCGTTAGGCGGGTCGACCCGTCACTTTTTAAACGAAAATATTTATTTACATATTTTACATACAAGCGAGAACGGCAAAAATGGTACAATCATATGAAACTTCACGATCACAAGACTTGGGCACTTGTTTTCTTTCCAGAAAAAGTCACTAATCAAACTGGGTTCATCGTAAATTATATAGTCCAAAATTTTTAGAAGACGGTTTTACCGGCAAATTGGGGGTTCGACGGAGACTGAACGGCAACGGCAAGGTTCACTTTTCCGGTCCGGGAAATGAGAACGGTTTCTGTTATATTTCTTTCTCCTCGGGAATTTTTTTTTTTTTATTATTATTTGTATTTTTATTTTTGTTCTGTGAGCAGTGTGGAAGCAACGATGGAGAAGTGGAGATAGCGATAACCCTAATTTTATCACATTTTTTTGTTTCTTTTGTCCGAATACTTTTCTCTCTAAAACCGTAACATTCGTCAACGGGTCGGTAAAACCCGGACCATTAGCCCGAAAAAGGTGAAGGCCATTGGGGAAATACTGAGATTTGTTAGGGAGTATAATTCAGTTATGTTGGTAAAAACTCAATCTCGAATTATTCATATAATAAAATATAAAATAAAAATCTATATATCTATATATATATATAAAAATCTATATCATTTTTAAATGACAGGTCAATTTTTGGTCAAATCTCTTTCTTCATTAATTATTTACTATTAATGGCAATTTCTTTTCCCTTTTTTTTTCACGTTCAGCTATTAAATGCCCACAAAATGCGGGAGATTTTCAGTAATTAATTTGGTATAAACATTACCAAAAAATGCGACTCAATTTTCTTATAATGAATATTACACTTTAATGATTACTATTTGCTTAATTTTTTTATTTTTTTTACATAATATTGCATAAAATTTTATTCGGAAAATGTATGAATACAATTATATTTGATATTTGACTTTTTTTATATAACACGTGTATTAATATTTTTTGACATGACATAAAACTATTTTTTTTTTAATAATTACAACTTTTTAAGCACGTGTTTTTATGGATACATTTTTATTTCTAATTACCTAACATATAAGTTAGTAACACGATTTTTTTTTCTGTAAAGAATCTTAATTTTAAGGGAAAAATAAAATTATATTGTTTTTTAATTAGCTCTATTTTTATGTTTTAATTATATTGTTTCCATCTGTTGGGACTCTTTTAAAGGGTTTTATATTCTAGATATCTAAACAAAATTAGAGTTATAATTTCACATAACCTAACCACTTTTTGTTGTAAACAAATCCAATTTATATGGAATTCTAAAATTAAACATACTTTGTAATCAACTATAATTTTTATAACCATTTTTTTATGTTTAATTGAATTTAAAATTATATTGTTTCCAAGTTTTGGGATTCTTTTTTTCAGTTTTGGCTTTATTTTTTATTTTTTATTTTTTAATTATGGAAATCTCTACATACCAGTTTATAAAATGTAGTGGTTAAAAACAAATCCAACTTATATGGTATTATAAAATTAAACATATCAGTTATGATATGTAGATCGATAATTTATAAGTTTAATTAAATATTAATTACACGGTTTCCAACTCTTGGGACTCTTTATTGTTTTCAGATTTTAATAATGTACATATTCTTATAAATACGGTTCTTCTAAATTCATTCTCATCTACATATTTGCAAAAACGTTTTCCATTCGGCTTTACCCAAATTCTACTTGTATTACCGTAAAAAAACGGCCATCGACACTGAAATGTCGAATAATATATTAGAGCAAGCTCCTTGCTTGCAGAAATTTATGATTTGACAATGCATTTATCCTGAAAATTTAATTTAGAAAATCACATTTTTCTCATTGTTGTGCAATGTCCAATTAACTAAAATTAGCGTTATTATATTTTATGTATTTTTACATTTATATTGCACAAGTTAAAATCTAAATGTATATTTATCATCTAATCCTATGAGCTTATGTCCAATGATGACTTACATGAAATATCTGTTGATAAAAATAAAAAATAAACTAACTTTGAACAAAAATTAAGATAGATAGTTTATTCATAAAAAATTAATGAAAAACAAACAAACCAATTTTGTGTCGAACCTGAAACATTGCAATTATTATTTTCAAAACAATATAGAAATATTAAGGAAAATTTTATATTTATTTACAACCTTATTTTGATTTATTTGATGGTCAACCTAATAATTGTTGTATGTAATTTTTTGTTTTATTTGGAGAAAATTGTGAAATACTATGAAAAAGGGAGAGTGAGAGAAATTAGAGGGAATCATTAAATGATGTTTCTATCTATAAATTATTCAACTCATTAATAAGGAAGTTACATGATTCAAACTAAAAACATACTTTATTAGTATAACTAGGAATGTACAATAACTATCTTCATAAAATAGGAATGAAAAAGTTAAACTTGGAATAAAATATAATTTATAATATCGTTGGAAATTAGAAAAATTGTCCAAGCGTTGGGGCAATTTTTTTGGCGACAACAATCAACATCTGCAGCTCATGATAGAAGCCCAACAAGGGAGCCCAGTTGAGTGAGGCCCAATTTCCGCAACCCTTTGTGCAGCCCGCGTCCGGCCGGAGTCGCCATGTGCTCCTCACAACAAGTTAAACAATAATCAAACTCATATGTTGTATACAAAGAAGTTTTTAATAATATAAGATTTTTTAGTGACGAACATTTTATGATGAATAATGTTCGTATTTATTAAACTCTCATATATAATACATGTCAAATTATAATATTCTCTAAATTTATATATCCGTGCATTGCACGGGATACGCACTAGTTTAATTCAAACGTGCCGAGCTTTAATGATTATACTCAATTTATTAAATGATCTGAGCCACCAAACATGCTCATTTATTAAATGAGCACAAATTCGAACACGATATATTCGACTCAATTTTACTTCAATAATATCACTAAGGTTATCTGTAAAAATTAAATGTGTGATATTTTCTTAAATGTTTAATGTAAAATTACAAAACGAATGAAAAACAAATTACTAAAAATATGTAATGTTGCTTCAGTAAATTAAAAACATCTTTATAGGCGTATTTATACGAAGATCGATTGCATTTTACACAAACTTGTAGATTTATTTTGTTGATATAGTAATTTTTTATTCAAAAAATAGTACAGCCTCGTAATTTCTTCTTGCCTACTTAAATTTGACTTATAAGAACAATATAACTTATTTCAAATATTATTATGAGATAAACGTTTTATTAGGCAGGTCAACCCAACATACTTGTTATATGATATTTTATTTAAATTGTGAAAGTCCAAATGTCATTTTATTGAATAGGCATGTTAACTCAACATACTTGTTATATGATATGTTACTTAAAATGTGGAATTTCAAATTTTCTTTCATTGAATATGCTATGCAAATTAATTAAATTAAATTATATATTTAACATATAAAGTAATATAAATAATGTAAATTAATTGTGTCTTAAACCAAACATAAATAAATGAAAACAAAGAAGGAAAAATGACAAAGTAAACTATAACCACAAAAAAAAAAAAACATATGAAAAGTTTGAGTCATGTTCGAAAATAGTATTTTTTTTGGTTTAATATAAAATAAATTTGAATTAATATGAACTAATAGATTTATCATGAATTAAACTAATAAAATATGGGCTAAAATATTTTTTTACTACTAAAATCTAAGACCAGGCTGGAGCCCGGGTGAGCCACCCCTATCTACGCATCTAAATTGAAACTAAAAAATTATATTTTAATGAATACCTATCTAACTTATACAAAATTGAAAATTAACAATCTTGGCCACTGAAAATTTAGAAACCATTCGAAAAATCCTTCAAAATGACTGCATGCGAGGATATCAATTGTGATACGCAATACTCTTACCTGCTTGTAGACCAGTGATGTCACGAACCGCCTTCCGACTTGAGTTCTGATGCCTACAAAATACGTTAGGAAAAATCCTGACGGTAAATCTTCTAACACTCGAGTCAGAATTTGTCTGTGATTGTTATGACCTGGAGTATATAATATGTGATAAAATCATAAAAATATACTTAGTAACCTCCTCTTATATGAAGGTTGTCTTCTGGTCCACGCAATCTTATTACTAAGAAAGAGATATTTTCTAATCATATTTTCTAGTACAATACGCCTCTCAGATCTTCTAACCCTCAGCGAGATAGACTTACCGAATATGTTTCCATGTTTCTTAGGACTCTGCATGTACAGAGGTCGGTGCATCGACCTCATGACCCTACTACAACCCTACACTCTATTAGGTCATTCAAATGATCTTTGCCACGACCTTCAAGTAGATAACGAGCTTCTAAATGAGCCCCAACCTACTAGCCTCTAACCAAGGAGACTTGTACCTCGAGCTGTCATGTCGAGCTCTCTTACATAGTTAAACCCAGTCATCGAGCTAGAAACTATCACTGACAGGTTGATTCGAGCTAGTAGTCCTAACCGGTGTATCGAGCTAGTTATTAGTTTCTATATCAAATTGAATTTTAAGGTTAGTGAGTATATGCACGCATACAAAAAGACACACAACGCAATAAACGAAAGAAAATGAAAGCAAATGAAGGTTGTGAAAGTCTTCTTGCCTGTTTGAGAGCATGCTAGAATGTAAGTTATTATTCATATAGAAATTCTAGAGACTATCATTAAACTTTTAGCATTTCCAAGTAAGTTTTCCATCAATGTGCTTCTCAAGTATATTAAATTAGTGTTGTGCATGTCAATAACTGCATATCAATAAGTTTAGACAGAGGCCCCCGATCAACCTACCTGCATGATTTACGTTTCTTATCTTTATTGTTGTTATACGTCATTTGAAGCCACCTATTTCTATCATGATTAAATTTTGATTATTATTGTTTCCCCAAATACAGTCACCCCATACTTCACTGAAGAAGGGCCTTCCTTGATATTTACCTTTATTTCCTTACTAGTACAACACCCGTGTATTACACAGGTGTTTGTTAAAAGATTATTCTTAAATTTTAAAACTAATGAGAAAAGTATATTAAATTTAGTTTACTTTTTTACAAAAAAAATATATTATTATATATTTTAGAATGATATGTATTACTTATGACTTACATGTGTTATATTATATTAGTTTTTATAACTTATACTCCATCTCTTTTAAAATTACTTGTCGTTGTAGTTGAAAAAAACAAAATTACGTGTTTGAAGAAAGTAGTTAATTTTCTCTTAACTCTCCTAAATATTAGTAGTATTTTCTCTTTCCTCCTCAATTTTGTAGTTATCAATAAAGAATTTTGCGTGTAAATTTTCATCACCTAAACCCAAATTCTACTAAATGACAATTAATAAGAAAAAAGAATCATACCCTCCAACGACAATTAATAGGAAACAGAGAGAGTATCATATAACTACTTGAAATATAAATATATTAGTTGATAAATAATTTTATTTTTTTAATTAATATTAAAAATAATTTTATTATTATTATAAAGATAAATATAAATTATTTTTTTATACATACAATATGGATGTTAAATCGAAGCTCATCAAAAGAAGATTAATTTGATACATTACATATGTAAAACTGATAAAAAATACCAAAGTTATTAATTTTTAAAACATATATACAATTCAATAGTTATAATAAGGAATAATATTAAAATACAATTAATACATGTAACATGACCATATATAAATAATTAACTTATTTATGGTAATCTGAACCTAATTATTTTTGGTTTGGAATTGAATTAAAATTTACTCAAGCCTAATAACGAAACATGTAATTATGTCACATAGGATTTCAAAGCACCAGAAACAGCCACGTAGGCTCAGCGCGTAGAAACATGTAATTATGTCACATAGAATTTCGAAGCACTAGAAACAGCCACGTAGGCTCAACGCGTTCTGTAATTATATATAGGGGGGATTTGAGCCTTAAGACATAATCCAACATATATAGACCGTAGACCAAGATGCCGACCGATGTCGATCTGCTAACAGATGCCCAGTGTCGATCTGTAAAAATATCTCTGGTGTCGATCTGCCGATCTTTTGTGAAAGAAAGCGAAACGCCCAATAGAAACAGAAGTCTCATCCTCAAAACTCAAAAGCATAATTAACATTTATCCACTTACATGCGACCTTCTCAGACATGTATCCGTCAACTGCACCTTTAGTTAGCATGGTTGATCGATTGTATCCACTTACATGCGACCTTCTCAGACATGTGTCCGTCAATTGCACCTTTAGTTAGCATGGTTGATCGATTGTTTTAATCGTTAAATTTTATATCTAGGGTTTGTATAAATTTATTGTGCAACGCCATAATAAGGGACCACACCCATTTTATTATTACGAATAAAAAACTCACAACAATAATTATTACATTTACGTTGTTGATCCAAAATTCTTATCGATCTCATTTATAGCTTACTACAAACTCTTAATCTCATAACCACGAATAACTGACATTTGATAATTTATAGTTATTAACAAATTGAGCTACAAGGAGGATTCATGGCCATTTTTTTTTTTTTTTTT
>CACSLK010000984.1:14504423-14518426 GCA_902706635.1 Striga hermonthica
TTTTTTTCAATTATCTCACTAAAGTGTGTGGATATTGACTATTGGATCTCTTAAACATATCATCAGTTGAGTCGTATCACAATGTAGGGAAATGATACGGTACATTACGAAACCATCTCGTAAGGAATTTTAATCGTTGGATACAGTGATTGAATTTGATGGTTAATTCAAAATATATAAATAAATAAGTAGTAAATTTTATTGACCTATCACAATGTAGGGAAATGATACGGTACATTACGAAGCCATCCCGTAAAAAATTTTAATCGTTGGATACAGTGATTGAATTTGATGGTTAATTCAAAATATATAAATAAATAAGTAGTAAATTTTATTGACCTAATGTGTTGTCGATCCCACTCATTCCTTAAATATTAGATGTCTGATACATGTCTCATAATAACATTATTATATGAATAATGTCATAAATTATTATACTGATTAATGGGACAAAATCCTGATACGTTAGTATGATTGATTGATATTATTTGATTATATAGATAACATTGAAGAAGATAAATTGAATTAAATTTTAGTTGAATTTTGAGTAAGAAAAAAATGAAACTAAAATTATTTGGTAGATTTGAAATGAATTTGATTAGTTTAATCTGGATTGGATTTATGTACAATCACACCCTAAATACATGAATTTGTGTTTGAAACGAAATTCATTCGGTTAATTTACACTAACACACACTAGTTACAAGTTTTTTTCCAATTCTAAATGACTGATATTCTTCTAAGACTATGTAGTCAAACAAATTAAAATAAAAAAAAAAAAATATACAAGGAGTCGTGGAAATTAAAAAACTCCCAACATCGACACTTTCACGTGTTTATCCATCCCTAAAAAAAAAATGTTTTAAGTACACAATATTGTATATAAGCATTAATTCTATAGAGCCATCGGAGGCTCCCTTATGGAGCATTCCATAACTTTATGTACTGACACATGTCCAATGTGCATTTATTACAGGACACTTGTCAATCATCATTTGTGAATAACAATGGATGTCTCCATAAGCCGAGCCATCCGATGATTCCATAGCAAAACCGTGTATATAAGAGTGTACATAACACTCACATCGAGTGAGACCTACCAAACTTAAAAAATCAAATGGACCCCACTTCATATACTTGTAGCATTGCCCTTTTCCTAAAAAAAAAAATACCTCATGCATCAGACAAAAAAATATATCAAGCTTCAAGTTAGAAACACACGAGTTTTTCTTATCTACTTTGTACACTAGTTCCAAAATCCGTAGCGCGACCACTGTATGGAGAATTTAAAGAGAAGAAAAGGGAAGTGTTACTTAAAATCAATTCATCAGAGTCCGAGCTGAGTGGAGTGCGAGGAAATCAAAGTCATAACTCTAAAAAAAAAACAGTTATTTCTACAATTCTTTGTTTCAGTTTGTATTGGTAGATTTATATACAAGTGCATTTGGGGACTATAATTAATTTTATCATTGATGGAGTGGCTTAATACCTAAATGACACTTGCAAATCCACATGATTTGCATTGCTTGATAAACAAAAATTGAAAAAAATAAGAATCGTCACATCTGTTATTATGGTGAAATAGGTGATGGGAACTACCCGATCTTTCTGCGTGACAGTGTTCGTCGAATGGATTCATAAAGTTACACTGACTATGATGTATGCGGTATTGTAGTCAATAATGACTGTGGTTTCAAATTATTATATGACATTGTTGTGGATAAATTGAAGATCAACTTAGTAACAAAAAAAAAATTGATCATCAAGTACTAAGTTAAAGAGGCATATACATCAATGGAAATTGAGACGGACAGTAGCTTAAAGTTTCTTTGGAACTAAAGCAAAAATAACTTGATTTTACAAAGTTCCCGATATACATAACCATCATGCGGAAGGAAATCCTAAATTCTATTGTAATGGAACATGAGAATAATTGTCACGTGCTACCGTTGAGTTTCATGAGAGACCCGAATTCCGATGTGGGTTCGATAAATGTAAAGAAACGTTCATTGACTTCATATAGTCTGCAACCAATGTAATGTTAGCGCAAGCCGAAGACACGACAACCTGTAGTAAATATTCTTCCACCTAATATGCATGGCCTTTGATAGAGAAGATGTATGAAACTAAGAAGGAATTGCAAATGACTTTAAGCACTTTTTCCCTCCAACTGAAATTTCAGTATGAAGTCATGAGGTCATGTAAAAAACAATACTACATAAAATGCATCGATGACGCATGCAATTGGTACATTAAAGCTCTAAGTGTAGTAGATTCCAGTTTTTTTAAAATAAGAAGAACAGAGGCCCAACATACATATTCTCTCGATAGAAGGATGAACAAACAACGACAAGCTGACAACCCCTTAACAATAACAATTTCGAAAGGCTCAGTAATTTTCTTTTTTTTCGCATATGGTCTAATCTTCTATTTGATATCATACCTTTTCTATAAAATCCAACAAGGTCCAAAAAAAGCGGCAAGATATTCGAGTAACACTGTACACAATTTTCAATCTCTGAATCATCATTTACCGACCAACGCGAGTTATAAGCATAAAATAATCTATCAACAAACAAAAGTTTGCTAAAGATCCAACAACCTACATTTAACTCAATGTATATCGAGAATAGAACGTGATCAACTTCAACCTATGGTTTGTCGCATATTTGTATGTAGCCCATTATATAATAAAAAATGAGGCTGGAGACATCATTGACACGTTTGTTAGAAGCATGCTCAATATACCTCAAATACAATGACTTGATCATTTCATCAAAAAATTGGATCGGTGGTTGTGTATCTCACAACTAGTTCCGAACTTGAAGACAACCCAATCTTCCTCAAGTAGTAGAAAATAACTTCAATATGCTTGTGAAATTGAATAAACAAATCAATAATATCAAAAATATGTGCTAAAGAAACGAACTAGAGTATTGAAACTTTTAATATAATAGGAGGTGATATAGCCATACTATAGTATACGGTTCAATAGCATCGCGGTTCAGAGATTACCAAGTCGACTTACGCGAAGTCGACTCTGTTTGCATATTCTTTATGGTATCCCCGGTCAAGGGTCCAGGCATTTCGCCCAGTCGACTTCCACATGTCGACTAACATAAGTGGATTTCCTCTTGGAAGACGGTCAAACGCGTGAGGATCTACTGACAATTGAATATGGCCCAGTCGACTCGGGTTGATATCCCGAGTCGACTGAGGAAGTCTTGAAGCTCATAAGATCTCGACCACTCCAGTGCACTTCAACATATCGAAGGACAGTTGTTGAGGATAAGAAGGAAGCTACCAAAGATAAGGAAGAATCTAGATGCTGACTAGGAAGTGGACGGAATGCGAACCGACCAAGGTATTTTGGACATTTCCAGTAAGTCGGCCAGGGCATTTTGGGGACTTCAGGTAAATTTTTTTCTTCTATATAAAGGAGCTGAGGTAACCCCAAAACCCTAACTTCCATTCATTCTACATTCTTCCCCATTACTGCTGTTGCTCTCTCAGAGCAGCTCTCTTTATCTCTTTCACATACTGACTTGAGCGTCGGAGGCTCTACGTCGGAAACCCCTCCGGCGTTGAGTTCTTGCAGGTGTTCTCGCGGTTCAGCAACGGTTTGGAGGCTATCGAGTCAGATCTGAGCTCATTCCCATCGGTTCATTCCAGATCTAGGCGATTTTCCACCGGTTCACTCCAGATCTGAGAGGAGACCCATCATTTTGGCGTCGTCTGTGGGGAGTTCTTGAAAGAATTAAGAGCTTTACACCTAGCTTTGATCTGTCTCCGATGGCTGAGAAGGAGGGATTGCAGAAAAACTTGAACGACGATTTCAGGGCAGCGTGGACCGACAAACGACCTCCACCGATTCCCAGTGCCAGAGGTTTCCCGCCGTTTGGGGCACACGCGCCGTCAGGAGGGCGCATGGAGGAAGAGACGCCTATTACCCCACCCGAAGTCAAGATCCCAGTTCTCACCCAAGGGGAGGCCAGTCACGTGAAGTACACGAGCGGAGAAGCAGACGGTCACGCATCGACCGAAACATCTTTGAGATTAGGGAGACAGCCTGGGCGACTTGATCAGGAGACAAGGCCACCACCCCAAATCGAGGAGCAAACACTGACCATGACGAGAAGCGAGATGCAGAGGATGATTGCCGAAGCAGTAGCAGTGTTTGTAATATTTTTGTTGTATTTTTCGTTATATTTTTGTTCTTCTTTTCCCTTTATTTTTCCTCGTTTTAGGTCATTTTGTGAGTTTTTAGTTCGTTTTGTGTTTTATTATGTGTTTTGTTCCATTTTGGTTTTCTTTGTGTTTTTCGTGTGTTTTTCCCGTTTTTTCTTCTTGTTTTTCATTTGCAGGTCGAAGGCACCGTGAGAGAAAGACATGGACAGGGAAATCATGGTTATGTAGATGGACGTATTGGCTACATATAGGAAAAACCGGAATGTGATTTCGATTTCGGATGAATCCGGACGGAACAAAAACGCGAAGCCGCGCAAATTACCGACCCTTTAAAGATTGGAAATTCCACATAATTTGTACTCTGGGCAAAAGTGTGGTTTGAAAACATCATTGGATAGAGGGGTTCGTTAGCGACACATAGAAAAAAACGGCACTCAATTCCGAGTTCGGATGAGCCCAAAACGAGCCCGAAAAGCAAAGCCGACCGAGATGTGCGCGAATGCGCGCGGAAAAATACCCTCTCGAATTTTGTCCGAAAATTCTACATTTTCTCTCAAATTTCCTACCTTCTTTCACCTTTTCTTATATTTTTTTCTTTGGTAGTTAAATTGTGGTTGATTTTTAGGTGAATTGTGGTTGATTTTTAGTTTATGTTGGTTGATAATTAGATGAATTATGTTTTATTTAACTCTATAAATAGCTAACATATTCATCTATGTAAAAATGCAACATTTTATGTAATTTATCACCTTCCATGCAAGCTTGAACCAAGGGGGGTTCTTCCCCTCTTCCCTCTTCATCTTCTTCTTTTTATTTTCTTTTCTTATTGTATGTTGTATTTGGAGAAGCTTGTATATGGATTCAACATTTGAAGATTGTTATGTAAGTTTACTTTCTCTTTAAATTAATACATGCATAATGGTTAATTTAGGAGAAATATTTTGTTGTGTTGAATTTATTTATATGTAGCTAATCTTTTAGCTAGGGGTAGGGGATAATCATTTCGGTTTGATCTCGTTTATATGCATGATGATAACTCCATCTTGATGAGTTGTTTTAATCATGAATTGATAAATTAAACTTGGTAAATCTTTATAACCTAAGAGTGACACTTAGGTTAATTTTATGATATAATCAAAGAGTGACACTTTGATTTGTGTTTGATATTGATTTGTTGAGTTAAAGTTTGTTAATTTTGTGAATTACAACTTGTAGAACCGAGAGGGGAGGAGTTGTAAAAATAATCGATTTCATAACCGAGAGGGGAGAAATTGATAGAACTTGGCTCATTTAGAATAGACATGTTCGGAGACGTATTGTCTATACGTTAATTGTTTCGTTAATTTGTTCATTTATGTTTTTCCATATATTACGAGAGTTAGTATGGTTGAACCGCTAAATGAGTTGGTTAGTTGAACTACTTAACCGAGTTATTGATTGCCGTTGAATGAGTGTAAAACTGGAAGCGATTTATTCTCGATTTCCTAGCTTCTTTATTATTGTCTCGTTTATATTTTAGCTAGATTATTATTTTATGTTATTTCTTAGTTGATATTTTAGTTAATTATTATCCAATTCATCTTGATTAGAATGTTTAGGCTTTATTTTCATTTTATATGTTATCAACACCAATATTAAATTCCGAACAGTTTTTCTCGAGAGATCGACCCGGGAAACGAATCATTTAATTCGGTGCTCGGTAAAATAAAAATAATTTGTACACAACAAGCAGCCCAAATCAAACAAACTCAGAGTTGAGCAGCCTAGGGTCGAACAACCTAGGATCGAACAAGCTAGGGTCGAGCAGCCTCAAAATTAACAACAACCCCCTGAACGCGAACAGCAGGCGCAGTCACATGAAAGGCAGAACAGGAGGGCAGATGAAGAGGAATCCTCTGTCAGGACTGTCAATCCACAGGCGAGAAACGACACCCTGGAGCAGTTGTTAGCGCAGGTGCGAGATTTGCAGGCTCGAGTCGAGGGGAGAAAAACAGGAAGCTCGAGGGGACATCCTTTTTCACAACACATTCTAGATGCTGACTTGCCTCAGGGGTTTAGAGAACTTAACATCTGGTACGACGGGTCGACTGACCCCTCTCGACATCTGAGGAGTTTTGAAAACATGGCGGTGTTGCACTGCTACAATGATCCCGTTCAATGTCGAGCGTTCCTGACGACTCTGCGAGGACCTGCGCAAGATTGGTTCCATCAATTGCCCCCGGGAGCCGTCAGGGACTTTGACGGATTTAGTTCAAGTTTTCTGAATCAATTCGCAAGTGTAAAGGCCCAAGAAAAGTCTTACCTTACTCTGATAGGTATGCAACAGAAAGAAGGGGAAACATTGAGGGATTATGTGGCGAGGTACACACGGGCGTGCATTGACGTCCCCTCGGCCACTGAGGAAATTAAGTCGGGAGGACTCATTCGAGGACTACTCCCGGGATTATATAGAAACTCCTTAGCAAAACGACCCGGGAGGACGTTCGATGGGGTGTTAGGAAGGTGTGCTAAGTACATGAATGTCGAGGAAGCTGAAGCCGACTTTTTGCAAGCAGCTAAAGAAGATGCTGAGTCTCGGGACGAGAAGAAGGATAAGAAACCAATTGCGACGGGAGAGAGGAAAGGATCCCCGAAGTCAGAAAGGGAGGGGCGGTCAAGGGGATGGAGGACAACTCAATATACCCCCCTGTCAGCCTCGAATGCAAGGATATTGGAGGTAATGGAGAAAGAAATTCGCGAAAATGTTGTCAGGTGGCCACGAACGAGGAAGAATGGACCGACAAAGCCCAAAAGCGATCGGTATTGTCGGCACCTGAAGAAGGAGATCGAGAGACTAATCAAAGCAGGCCATCTAAAAGAGTTCGTTTACAAAGATCGAGATCGAACCAGTCGGCGAAGGGAGAGTAGCAAGAGTCCCCGCAAGAGAGCGAGGACACCCGACAAGGAGGAGCTCCCTCAGAAAAGAGGAATAATTCACATGATATTCGTAGGGCCGACTGATGGAGATTCAAATCGGGCCAGAAAAGCATATGCTCGAGGACACCACGGGAAAATTGAAGTGCAACAGGTCGAGGAAAACGGTCCAGTGATGAATTTTGGGCCAACGACATGGGAGAAGTCGAGAGACCTCACAACGATGCCCTAATGATCACAGCTCAGGTACCAGGCTATGAAGTGCAGAGGATCTTTGTCGACACGGGAAGTTCGGTGAATGTGATCTTTTGCAATTGTCTCAAACTGATGGAACTCGACATCGAGCTTGCACCCCTGCACACTTCCCTTTTTTGGTTTAATGGTTCGGAAGTCGCCCCCCTAGGAGAAACCACGCTCACTGTCGTCCTCGGGGAAGGCGACTTGAGGAAGGTAAAGATGGTGCGATTTGTTGTAGTCGACGTCGAGTCGGCTTATAACGTGATCATAGTGAGGCCAGCGCTCAATGCATTTCAGGCAGTGGTGTCGACCTACCACATGAAGCTGAAGTTCCCCGTCGAAGATAAAGTAGGGGAGGCCCGAGGAGACCAGAGATTGTCAAGAACCTGTTACCAGATAGCAGTGAGAACTAACCAATGAACGAAAAAAAAGGAAGGGAAAAAAGTCGATGTCAAATGAAAAGAGACAAAGGGAGAGCGACCTTAAGCCGCACGGAGAATTGATGGAAATTCAAATCGGGGAAAAAGATGAGCAGACCACTAAATAGGGGGAGAATTGGAAGATGAGTTGCGTCGACAGTTGGTGGGACTATTGAAAAAATTCAGAGACATATTTGCTTTTTCCCCCGAAGAGCTGACGGGAATCGATCCCGATGTCATGGAACATAAACTTAATGTTGACCCCCTGAAAAAGCCTGTGAAGCAACGACTTAGGCATCATGGGGCGGAGATCGATAAAGCAATTGAAATCGAGGTGGATAAGTTACTGAAAGCCAAACATATCAAAGAAATTCAATTCCCAGAATGGATATCGAACACAGTGATGGTGAGAAAAGCGCTAAATAAGTGGCGCATGTGCATTGATTTTCGCGATTTAAATTTATCTTGCCCAAAGAATCACTACCCCCTGCCAAGAATCGACCAGTTGGTCGACTCCACAGCTGGTTGTCAATTGCTGAGTATGATGGACGCATCCCAGGGATATCACCAAATCCCGTTGGCTCCAGAGGATCAAAGCAAAGTCAGTTTCGTGACGAGCAAGGGGATGTATTGTTGCCTTTCGGGCTTAAAAACGCAGGGGCAACATATCAGAGGTTAATGGATCGAATGTTCAAATCGCAGATCAGGCGAAATATGGAAGTTTACGTGGACGATATCTTGGTGAAGAGTAGGTCCTCGATCTCGCATGTGGAGGACCTGAGGGAAACATTTATGACACTAAGAACATTTGGAATGAAGCTAAACCCAAGTAAGTGCGCCTTTGGAGTAAGGGCAGGACGATTCCTGGGCTATGTCGTGACTAAGAGAGGCATCGAGGTAAATAAGGACAAAGTGCAAGCCATACTCGACATGGCCCCGCAAAAAAATGTTAGAGAAGTGCAAGTCCTGACAGGTCGAATTGCAGGCCTAAGTCGGTTCATAGCTCGAGCTGCGGAAAGGAGTTTCCCATTCTTCAAGTTACTCAAGAAAAAAGCTTTTCAGTGGAATGACGAGGCTCAGATGGCGTTTGAAAAATTGAAGGATTTTCTGAGCGAGCTACCGTTGTTAACAAAGCCAGAGCCGAGCGACGAGTTGGTGCTCTACATCTCGGTGGGAATATTTTCTCTAAGTTCTGTATTACTGCGAGAAACTGGAGGGTCCCAACAGCCGATCTACTATACAAGTCGAGTACTTCAGGGTGCAGAAACGAGATATTCCGAAGTCGAGAAGGCCGCATTAACATTAGTAATCACAGCCAGAAAATTGAGGCCATATTTCCTGAACCATGTGATAATAGTAAGGACGAATTTCCAGCTCGGAGAAACCCTGGGTCGACCTACTATCTCGGGTCGACTCGTAAAATGGGCAGTTGAACTAAGCGAATTCTCCATCAAGTACGAACCGCGACGAACTATAAAAGCTCAAGCTCTAGCCGACTTTATCCAAGAGGGGACTAAGGGAGCAAGCAAGAAATGGATAATGCACGTCGATGGGTCCTCGTCAGCCAGGGGATCTGGTTTGGGAGTAGTCCTAGTATCTCCCGAAGGTGAGCATCTGGTTTATGGAATGGACGCTCTATTGCCCATCGAAGTCGGCTTAGAATCTCACAGGTCGACATTCTATACAGAAAAGACCAATGAAGAGTTAACAAAAGAAGCCCTCGACATGTTAGAAGAAGTGCGAGAGAAAGCCTGGCTGCGATCTGTGGAGTACAAGCAGAAGATGCGTGCAGCCTTTGACAGGAAAGTCCGCAGCAGACGATTTCAAGTGGAAGACCTCGTCCTCAAGCGAGCAGATGCTCTTAAACATGTCGGGAAGCTTGAAGCCAACTGGGAAGGACCATACACCATCACCAAAGTGCTCGAAAGAGGCGCATACGAACTCGAATATGGCGAAGGACGACAGTTGCCGCGATCCTGGCACGTGATTCATCTCAAACGTTTTTATGCCTAAGATAGTATTTCAAACTCTTTTTGTACTGAACAATGGCTAATCAAATTCAGTAATGCAATGACTCTCAATTTTATGTTTAAGTTGTGATTTTTACATTTCCATGTCGATTTTATTATAAATAGAAAAATCAAGTCTTTCGGAACGGCTATAAAGCCAAACAACTACAAAGTTGTATGCCTCGAGCGAAATCTCTGCAAGGCTATAAAGCCCACGACTACAAAAGTCGACTCAAACAACTACAAAGTCGTATGCCTCGAGCGAAATCTCGGCAAGGCTATAAAGCTCACGACTACAAAAGTCGACTCAAACAACTACAGTTGTATGCCTCGAGCGAAATCTCGACAACGCTATAAAGCCCACGACTACAAAAGTCGACTCAAACAACTACAGTTGTATGCCTCGAGCGAAATCTCGGCAAGGCTATAAATCCCACGACTACAAAAGTCGACTCAAACAACTACAAAAGTCGATTTAAACAATTACAAAGTCGTCTTCGGCTATAACGTCTGCGGCTGAAAAGTCATTCTAACTACGGTATATAAGCAAATGGAGTAACGATAAATTTACAGCTACGAAGTTGTAAGTAAAGTCTCGATTAATTCATAAATACAACGTTGCGGGTGCATGACAAAAGTAAAAATAAAACGAAAGATAGCATTTAAAATAGGTTCATTACAAGATTCGCCTCGACCTTTACAATCTGAAGAACCAGATCGAGACAAAAACGAACAATAAGAATAAATGACAGAAAAAAGTCACAGAAAATAAAAGGCAACAAGCCCAAAAGAACAACTAAGAAACAACGTCTTCATCGCTCCCCTCGAGGGTGGTCACTACCCGACCTTCTGCATGGCTGGGCCCGTCAGACTGGATTGGAGAAGTCAAGGGAGCCTCCAGCTGATAAGAGAGCCTGGCATCCCGGATAGTCTTGGCCTCGAGACTAGACCACCATGGGTAGTCGTATGGAAGGGATGGATCGCCTTCGTAACCATCAGGGTCGGGAAGCGCACGCTTCATCGCCTCGCGGTCGAGTTTCCCAGCAAACTCAGATCCTGCCACCACAGCCTCCCATGCGTCGAAAGCATGGTCGAAATATTGGACGGCGACATGGCAAAGCTTGTCGAGAAACTCAGGAGAATTGCAGAAAGCCTTGACGACTTCCTTGCGATAGGCCTCGACAAAGGTAGAGCCTAAAACAGTCCTTAAGAATGACTTTCGGCCCTGCACAATGCCGATGTCCACCTCATACATGTTCTCCTCCCGAGCTTTTTCGAGAGCAGCCTGGAGCTTCTCGTTGTCGTGCTGGGCCACGGCCTTGTCGGCCTTTAGCTTGTCAACTAAGGCTTTTGACCCCTCCAGCTCCTTCTTCAGCTGAGCAATTTCCCTAAGTTGCGCCTCACATCTGTACTTTAGGCCTTGGTAGAGGAAGTAGGGGCCTGGGTACCCTCCTCGAGGCCGGGAAGAACGGCTGCTAGGACCTAAAAAAAAAAGGGGAGAGAAGTAAACAAATAGTGCAAGAATGAATGAAACATGAACACTAGACTCAAGCAAGAAGCACCTACCCGAGTAAGGCATTGCGTAGCGTAGCAAGAACGCTCGTAGCCACTTCGACGCGGGCCTTGTCGGCCTCAGGGAGCACTGAATTTAGATATTTTGCCACCTTATACGGCTCCAGATGATTCCAGAGCCGAGATGGCATCTTGACCAGCACGTCCTTGTAGGTGACGACGGAAGCAGTGTTCTTTTCAACGACCTTCTCTTTGCCCTTGTCGACCTTACGATGTTTAAGGCCGTCGGGAAGAAGAGAAGAGGTTCTTGCGTCTTGAGGCCTCTTGCGGGCACTGGGACCCGAGAACTTGAGCTTCTTGGCAGCAGCAGTCGACTTCGCGCCGGACCCGCCGGGTGGAGGAGGGGCAGATACACTGGCTAGCTGCCTAGTGGGTTGTTTTTTCTTCACCTCAAAGCGCTTGAGTGCCTTAACTAAAACAAGAAATAATAAAAGCGAAGATTAGAAGAAAATAATAAACAAAACTCGACATTGTAAGGAATGCTGAACAGCTTACGAGGATCGTCGAGCCGAGAGATATCGTCATACAAAACGATTCGGGCGTGATTGACCAACTCACGGTCTTTTATTATGCGTCGAGCACTATAAGTACACTTATTCAACTCCTCTAAAAGTTTTTCAAAGTTATCGGATCGAGACCGTTTATTCTGTTTAACTTTAGTACTTATCCAATTATTTTCATAAGGATAAGCAGCGACGGGAGGCCGAATAAAGACAAATTTCGACTTCCACTCCGGGATATGAAAAAATTCGACCGAGAAGAAACAGAGAATTATGCGAGAAACGACGATAAAAGTTATCATGATACAAAGAGCATTTGGAGAAAACTGATTTATTGGGATACTATACAGGTCACTTATCTCCAAAAGCTCGACTTGGATGGGAAAGCGCAGGCCGAAAATGACTTGGTCGACAAAGAAAGTATGGCAACCTTCAGAAGGATAGGCAAAATCGCTGTCAGGACCGGGGGTAATCAACTCCCAATCGGAGGGAAGCCCGCTAAACTGCCTAAAACTCTCTACTTGAGCACCAGAGACATAAGAAAAAGGGTTCAAAGTAGCCAATTTGGCCAGTGGACAAGCTATCGATACAACCTCTCGAGGATCGACGAGAGGGGTAATTATTGAAACAGGTACAGGGCTTGTACAATACACGGGAATATCTAACAAACTAATAGGAATACCTCGAGGAATTAAGTCGAGGCGAGGAGAGCCTTCCCGAGGACTCCTCATTATTTCCACAAGACCACCATCCAACAAGGCCTGATCATATTCAGCCCAGTCGACTTTGGGGGTAGAAGCACGCGATGAATACGAAGGAGGAGAGACATGGACCGTCCTATAACCAGTTATCTCGACTGAACCCGAGTCAGATTGGTTGAGGCCCCTATCAATCAGTCTGTCGAGCGTGTCAGGAGACGAGCCGGAATGGGAAGCTAGAAGGAAAAGAAACAAAAGCAAAAATCAGGCATGACGAGACAAAATCAAGCAAAGCACAGTCGACTCATCTAAGTCAACAAAAATATGAAAGAGGAAGAAAATAATATGGTGTGATTCAATGGAAACAGGGCGGTGAGTCGACATAAAGCCAACCCAAGGAAAGTACAAAAAGAAAGAAAGCGGATGTCAGTAAGAATTGACATAATAAAAGTCGACAAATGGTTACACGCTGTAACCCAGCCACACGCTAACAGTTAACCTAAAAGGAGAGTATGCATACGAGATCCAACATAGAACTTTCAAGAAAAAGTTGAAGAACACGAAGAACAAAGAGGCCCAGAAAAACCCGAAAACCAGAAAATGAAAGAAAGAAAGAATAGAGTAGTAGAGAGAGTAAAGCACTTACACATATTACTCATGACGGTCTGAAAGGATGCCGGAACTGTGAACAAAATTGCCGGAAAAAAAAAGCTCGAATTGCTAGATCGCCGGAAGTTGCAAAGAAAATTTGGAAGAGGTGAAAAGTGTTTAAGGAAGAAGTTCAATTGCATTTATAGGAAATGATGATAGATGTTAGCCGTTAGATCAACAAGAAAACCAACGATCCTGATGAAGCACAGAATACGAAGAGTCAGCGATTGATGGGACGCGCGTCACTAGTAGGGGTTTTTTGAAATTCGAAATTCAAAAGAGAATGTCAATGTCAGGCTCATCTGGAAAAATAGTCATTAATGAAAATATTCGACCCAGATAGCGAGACATGATAAGTAACCAAGGAAATCGGGCACCCCAAAGTCAAGAAAAAGTGACAATCACCCCCTTTTCGCATCGATTTCGACACAATTGCCAGAATATATCGAATTTTTTGAAACGGCTATATAGCCGGTCCAATCCAGCTCGACTTCGACTAGCTCGCAAGATGGGATGGGAGAAGACGACTCGTAAAACTTAAGGTCAACAGCTACGAAGCTGTCGAAACTGTTGCTCGACTTCGACCAGGTCGCAAGATGGGTTGGGGAGAAGACGACTCGAAAAACTTAAGTTCAACAGCTACGAAGCTGTCGAAACTGTTGCTCGACTTCGACCAGCTCGCAAGATGGGTTGGGGAGAAGACGACTCGAAAAACTTAAGTTCAACAGCTGCGAAGCTGTCGAAACTGTTGCTCGACTTCGACCAGCTCACAAAATGGGTTGGGGAGAAGACGACTCGAAAAACTTAAGTTCAACA
>CACSLK010000984.1:14554863-14571493 GCA_902706635.1 Striga hermonthica
AAAAAAAAAAAAAAAAATTGTTGAAGATCAGACATCAATGAAGAACCTGAAGATTCAAATCTAAAACCTCACTTAATGGACGACATTGCACACCATATAAAATTGAATACCATATCACAACATCCTGGAAGAAAGATCCAAAAAGGCTCACCGGAGCACCCTGGAAGGCATCTCAGAACTGACCAGACTAACCCCCAGCCACCGCGTGCCTCGACCCGCGAGTTCCGGCCAACTGTGAGATTTGGACAGATCTGCTCGTTGCTCGTTCCTGCTGCGGAACCCTCGAGATATTTGAACAGTAAACATCGTCTTTTCTAAACAATACTAAAAAAGCAAAAGCACATAATAGCAGATTTTTTACTAAAAAGGCAAAAGCACATCATAGCAAATTAAAGAAAATGAGATGTTTACTGTTTATACTAAAATTAAAGAAAAAGACGATTTTCTAATCATTCTCGATCTAACACAAACACATTGAAGAAGTAAATACCCAAAAATTAAACAATATTAAAAAAGCAAAAGCAAATCCCTAAACTTACCGGAACTTAGATCTCAAACCACATAATAGCAACATCCACTTATGTCGGTGGCTACATCTAACCGGATCGTCAGCCATATCCCCAGGGTGAACATCACACGAACAAAGCCTCAGCCCGCCTCCGTCGCGAAGGCCACTCATCGGAAAAACGACTCTCCTTCACGCTTCACAAACAATCGAAGGTCACAAAGTCGTCGAGAATGAGAAACATAGGGAGGGGGAGAGAGAGTTCAGCCGCGAAGGAGTTAGGACAAGAATAAGAAGAGATTATTTAAGGGTGGTATGGATTCAATCCCTAAAATCCTACGATCCAAAAATAACCCTACCAAAACAACGTCGTTTTAATTGTGAACCAAGTGGCCTCTTGCTCGAAAAATTCGGTCAAAAGAGGTCGGATGGCCGCCGGCGGTTCTGTGTCTGCAACGGGCTCGACATCGATCATAAATAACACAAACGGCGCAGAACGCATTTCCTCCTCAAAGGCTGAACGAGAGAGAAAAAGGAAAGGTGAAGGAGCGGATGAAGGTAAAGGTCGCGACGGTCCAGGGTGTAACACGATTTTCACACCTCCAAAAAGAAAACTGTAAGTATTATGACAACCATCATGCGTAGCTTGGCGGTCAAACTACCAAGGTCGTCCCAAAAGTAAATGACAAGCATCCATTGGCACCACATCACACCAAGTCTGATCTCGATACCACGACCCAATAGAGAAAAACACCAGAACTCTATGATCCACCGTTACTGTCGTACCCTTCTGAATCCAAGCAAGAGTATAAGGCTAAGGATGGGGTATCATCGAAAGCCCAAGTTTTTCCACCACCTCATGTGCAAAAACGTTCTCATAAGATCCTGAATAAAAAATATACCTGCACACACGATCACCCACCGTGCACGTAGACTAAAAAATGTGGTGACATTCCACTGGCTCATTGATGGAATTCCGAGGCGCCAAACAGACCTGGCGAGGAACAAGCGCCCTGCCCACATCGCCCGTGACATGTTCCTCAACGACCTCCGGCTCCTCATCAAAGACGGGTAGCCCGTCATAAGCTTCAGTGGCCACGAATCTGTCGTGTTCCTCAGTGAACAAATTACGAGAAGTAGAGCCCTTCGGACATGCTGACTGCCGCCCAAAGCAGCGCAACCCGCCGCCCGAATGCGGACCCGCTGAACCACCTGCCGTCGTGGTGGTGGTGCTGCCTAGGCCTGAACCTGCACCACGGTATATCCTCTGGCCCGTGCTTGAGGATCCCGCCGATGGCCCCGTCCCAAACGAGCGGCCCGTAGCCGCAGATGATGCTCCCGGTCCTCCACGTGGTCCCGAAAAAAAATTAGAAGATCGTCGGGCCTGCTGTTGTTCCACCATTACAGCACGTTGATGAGCATCCGACACCGAAATAGGCATAAACTTATTCAACATATCTTGAATTCGACACTCGCAACCCACTAACAAAAATTCACGTTCGAGATGCTTCCGAAATTTAATTGAAGATGTGATCTTCGGTTTACCCATACGATGTCGCATTCCTTAACTGTAAGAACTAGGCCGCAGCCCTACCCCGCAATCTAGTCGCGATAAGACTCACTCTACGATCATCGGGGACCTCCTTGAGTCAAGTATAGACTCAACAGTAGCGAGCCAATCGAGAAACTCCGCGGCGTCGATCCCGCCCGAAAATTCTGGTACCTCTATCCGAAAAATCGACTCCCAACGGTTGTCGCCGCAGTCTCTATTGCGACGGTTACCGCGAGGCATGTCCCAGTCTTCGTCGTCCTGGTGTACCGAACGTTGCTCGCCATGGTCGTATTCCCGTTGCTCCCGTCGATAGCTGAAAGGGTTGACGTCCGACAGGGTATCATCGTCATCATCCGGGCCGTACGGCGAACGTGGCGTACGCGGTCGGTGCCCCTCGAACGGCCCCCTTCCGCTGTTGTAAGTATTTTTACCGGAGTAGAATCAAGAGATTCGTTCCCCGAGTCGTATCATAAGGAAGGTTTGCCGGATAATTTTGCACGTATATTCGATCACACAAAAAGAGAAAACGAAATCCTAAACACTTTAATTCGCGATTTGGTGGTTTTTGATTATCAACTACGAATGATAAAAACGAAGCTAGCTATTTCAAATTCGCAATTCAAAGTTTAAATTCAAATGGTATAGACGGACTAGGGTGTCGGGGACAATCGTTTCCGGTTCTCAATACATTAAACGGGTAATTAACTACTCAGATAACGAACAAGCAATAACCATTTCATCTAGAGATTCTTTCTCAATAACTCACGTAACAAGAGAATAAATATAAATGAACAATTACCGAATTCATTAACACATAGACAATACGCTTCCGAACAAGTCTATTCTAAACAAGCCGAGGTCAATCGATTTCTCCCCTTTCGGTTCTAAAATCGATTAAGTAGGTTAAAATGGAGATCAAGCATTCAACCCTAGGTTTAACATAACTTGTCTAGATTGAGCAATTAACAATCGCACAACGAAATCGAATCGGAGCAATTATCTCATAACCATAGTTAATGAATTTAGCTACTCATTGCAATCTCAACACAAAGATTCATAATCCAACAAGCCATCACATTCATGTATAAGATGAAAAGAAAAGCTTACGATTGATATCAAATCCAATGTCGAACAAGCAACGAGCAAACCGAGTTCAAAGCTAGAAATGAGTTTTTCAATCTCAAAATCCAATCTAAGATGAAAGATTAAGAGAAGAGTGTTATAGAGTGCAAGAGATCTGAAAAAACGGAGTCTCCATCCTCCCCAATGACCCCCAAATCGATATATTACATTTCCCATTTTGAATTCCATAAAAATCGCACTCGCCATAAAATAGACCTTAGCGGGGCAAAGGTCTTAGCGCCGCTAAGCTGCCTTAGCTGTTCTGCTCTGCCCGCTGCATTGCCCAAAGCGGCGCTATCCACAGGGCCTTAGCGGCGCTAAGGCCTTAGCGGCGCTAAGGCTATGTTTGGTCCAAAAATTTGCCCCTTTTCTCTGCGGTCCGCGTGCTCGACTAGCATTTCTCGCGTTCTGGCCGAGCTGTAATTTCAACCTCCGCATGCTCTGGTCGCACGAGCCAACTTGGGATCCTAGGAACCGGACACGAACACCACTTCGTCGTCTATAACCTGAAAACCACCACAACCGAACAAACGCGAAAACACGAAAAAAAGAAAGAAAAAGGAACGAAAATACTGTACAACCTAAAATAAAACTAAAATACGAGACACGACTAGAAGGAACGAAAAGACCTAAGAAAAGACCTAAAACGGGGGAAAAATAAACATAAAACAAGCAAGAAAAACAAGACAATAATGGAACGAACAACTCCCCCACACTAAGACCTTTGTTCTTCCCGAACAAAAAGAAAAAAAAAAAGAAAACAAAACAGAACAAGCAAAACGAGAATGGACAATGGTTTCAAACAAAACAAATCTCAAATCGACCAACAAAGTTGACAAGAATTTCGATGACCATGAGAACACACCTTGACAATGAACTCAATCAATTGATAACACATGCCCTCGAAATAGGAGATATGATATAAGAGCCTCACTCAGTTTCTTTCACAATTAAAACAGGGACACTCAAATTAGTCGTCAGCCAAATCAATCATGCCCTTGCCTATCGTCTAACTTTTACTCAAAATCAATCAAATTCATGAGGCGGTGAATCAAAAGGACTTTCAGGGATGAAATGAAGGCTTAATGGATCGGGTAAGATAAATATAGGTTAAGTGGCTCACAAATAAGACATCACAACTCAACACTCAACCATGATCAACAACTCCTCCGGTCTCAACCGGTCGCTCTAATTTCTCCCAAGCCAAAATGCTTCCTCAATATTATTACCTTTTTTTTTAGACCTCATGGACAATTTATCTAGGTTTAGCCATCGGGTTTTTCGCCCGAGTCTCCTAGACCGATTTCCAGTACTTATTACTCGAGACCACTAATTTAGCGGTTAGAGCACTTGGAGTATAATCCGCTCGGTTCATTCATTCATTTCTTTTTTTTATTATTATTTTTTTTAACATATGTCAAAACTCACATCATCAACAATCATCACCACCCATTCTCCACACGTCATCATTTCGGGGACAACAATGAAAATATCATATAAGGCTCAAAGGGGCGACTAGTGAGTATTATTATCGAACGAAGAAAAAGGATGGACAAAAGACAAAGAATGCCTCAATCATATTCACCTGTCACAAATCAAATCGACTCATTTCAAAGCAGACTCAAGGCAAGTTCGGATTAATTAGCATTCAGACGAATATCACACAAGAAAAATCAATTGGCTCAAATCTCACAGGATATATCTATATGAGTGTTAATCGAAACAACCAAGTCACCTCAAAATGTGCCGCTGAAGATCATCATCACAACTAACCAACTTCATCAGTCAATAATCAATCAGTCCCAGAATTCACCAATGTCCAACTCGAAAAACAAATAAAACTACAACTAGGCTGGACACCAAGCAAACGAAAAGAAATAAAAGCAATCCTAAAAAGAAAAAAAAAAGAAAGACTTGATCCACCATATAATCACGTAAGCACGTAAAACTCCCCCACACTTAAAATCAGACAATATCCCCATTGTCGATTCGCGGTGAAAGAGAGTTAGACCATATAGTAAACCGACTCGAAATCAAAGAAACTGTACAAAAATAAAAGAGAAAGGAAAAGAAAGACGTACCAAGCACAGTGACAAGTCACTGTGCGTTCGGTGGTGGTGGCGGTGGTGGTGGATGATGGTATCGCTGCACCTCCCAGGTATCCCATCGGCTGTCATGGGCAGTCCAGTGTGCCTCGTTGGTCTGTTTGAACTCGTTCCACTCTCTTTGCTGCTCCGCCCAACGCTCGTCATTGGTCCTCAAGAAGGACGTCCAACGTGCCTCATTCTGGTCTATATATGAGTCGAGTCGCACATTGTGCGACTCGACTGCGGAGTGGATGGCCCGATACTGCTCGTCATTCTGGACCTTGTTCTCATCATACCGGGCCTGGAACGTGGAGAACCAAGCGGGGGCTTGCTGTGAAGACGCACCCGAGTAGTCACCCATCGCCGGAGGAGGCTGGTAAGTGTCGTGATCGGGATATGCATCGGCCTCAGAGTCGTCACCATCCTCGTCATGGGAGGCTGATCGGGCCGCACTGGCAGATGTACCAGCAGCAGGATGGGATTGGTCGGTCGGTATGGGCAATCCCATCTCTCGACAATATGCTTTGAAGCTCTCTCGCTGGTGGATTGGGCGTGGGGTGGTAGCATTGATGAGGAAATCACGAACAAGATCTTTCTTGGAAAGGTATGTGGGAGGCATTTTGGGGTCCTCGATGTCAACACCGAAGTACTCGGCGAGCTGTGCTACCACATGGCCCAAGTTTAGACCACGCCTCGAGTCGTTCCGCACATTGAAGAGTGACTCCTTTAAGTATTGCAGCATGCTCACTGATTTGCCGTGGGAGATCGACCACAGAATGAAAACCTGCTGCTCGCTGACCTTATTCGACTCTTTCTTGCCGAATATCATGTGGGATAAGTATTTGTGGATAACCACATGAGCTAGGTCACTGATTAAACCCGACGATGGTCCGGCTTTCTTGTACTTCTCGAACGGAGAAATGGCCACCCAATGCGGGTCAACTTTCCAGCCCATGGGACTGTGACGTGACTGGATCGGGGGCTTGAACTTGTAGATGTCGCGTAACACCTTGTCGGTGATTTTGTATTCTTTTCCCTCAAGTCGAGACGTGAGATACTTCCCATTCTCGTGCCGAGCGACTGTACTAAAGAACTCAATGGTCAAGCTCCTATAGGAATAGACTTCCATTCCCTCGAACTCCTCGAGATCGAGCAACTTGATATATCGCTTTAATGTCCTCTCCAATCTCGAGCTCGTCATTAAAGTAATCCCAATCTATTATGCGCGATTTCGAGAACGGCTTGGAAGAGAGTCGTTGATATGCCTTGACCTCGTCCATTGACTCGACATCAAACGGGACGTGGTGGAGTTCTCTTAAGGATTGAGTCTCATTTATCGGGTCGGGGTTGGAGCTCGTGAAGGCCGCCGCTTTAGACTTTGAGGTTGCGGGGGCCTTTTTCTTTGAGGCACCGGTTGTGTTAACCATGATTACTTGGTTCGGGCAAATTATCAAACACGTAGTGTGCGGGGTTGGAGCCTAAGTTGCTTGAGGCAATTTGAGATTGTTCGAACCCGGAGTAGGCCTCCTCACGCCACATTACTCAACAATTTGCAAGAAGGAGAAGCTTTTGGTACCTTTCGAGTGAGTTTCGGTCGGAATTGAACAAGTCCCAAACTAGGGTTCCGGGTGGAGTCTTGGATGAGCAATGGATGGAAGGATTGGTAGTGAATTCGGATTCGAGGATGTTGCCGGAGTGAGTGGTCGAAGTGTTGATGCCGGAAGTTAGACAATGATGATCGGTCGGAAGTTGAGAGTGGTCGCTCGAAAGTGCTCGGTCGCGGTGTTTGTTCGAGAGAGATAGGAGAGATTTGTGAAATGAGGTGTTTGCCCGTTCCCCCTTTTTTTATTAAGTCTGGAACCTTAGCGCCGCTAAGGGGTTAGCGGCGCTAAGGAATCTTAGCGGAAAACCTCTGATCTCGAAAATTTTATAAGCGGCGCTATGGTTTTGGGCCTTAGCGGCGCTAAGGCATTTTTTTTTTTTTTTTAAGAAATACAAATAGTACAAAAGTGCTCGGTTTATTGCCGGGAGCTCGGCCCATTACTCAATTAAGGATACGGGGGTTCGCCGAGACCGATAGTCTCGACATGATGCTTTCCAAACTCTCCGTCAAAGTAAGGTTTGACCCTTTGCCCGTTCACTACAAACAACTCGCCATTTGCGGGATTCTGAAGTCGGACGGCTCCAAGTGATAGCACTTCGTTGATAATATAAGGTCCGCTCCAACGGGACTTAAGCTTTCCCGGAAAAAGATGAAGCCGAGAATTGAACAAGAGTACCTTCATGCCAGACACTAGAATCTTTCGGACAATAGTAGCATCATGAAGCCTCTTTGTCTTTTTTTTTGTAGATTTTGGAATTCTCGTAGGCTTCGTTCCTCAATTCCTCAAGCTCCGAGAGTTGTAATAGCCTTTCTTTCCCGGGGGCATCAAGATCAAAATTCATCTTCTTAATAGCCCAAAATGCTTTGTGTTTGATCTCAACCGACAAATGGCATGATTTCCCGTAGACGAGCCGGAATGGGCTCATCCCTCATACTCCCTTGTACGCTGTCCTTTGGGCCCAGAGTGCGTCATCGAGCCTGCTCGACCAATCTTTTCGAGACGAGTTCACCGTCTTCTCAAAATGGTTTTGATTTGTTTGTTGCTCGTCTCAGCTTGCCCCGAGGTCTGTGGGTGGTATGGGGTGGCTACCTTATGTGAAATTCCGTACTTCTTCATCAGCTTTTCGAAGAGTCGGTTGCAAAAATGCTTGCCCCCGTCATTTATAATGGCCCTTGGGAAACCAAACCTGCTCAAAATATTACTCTGCAAAAACTTGATAACCACATTAGCATCACATGTCCTAGTGGGGATAGCCTCGACCCACTTGGACACGTAATCTACGGCAAGAAGGATATACTCAAAGCCAAAAGATTTGGGAAACAGTCCCACGAAATCAATGCCCCATACATCAAAAATTTCAACTTGTAAATTGCTCACAAGTGGCATCTCATTTCTTGGGCCAATATTCCCAATTCTTTGACAGCGGTCACAAGATTTGCAAAAGTTATAGCATCTTTAAAAAGAGTTGGCCAAAATAAACCTGATTGGAGGACTTTGAAAGCGGTCTTTCGACCCCCAAAGTGCCCTCCACATTGAAGCTCGTGGCAAAAGGTGAGGACATCCAATTGCTCTTCTTCGGGCACACACCTCTGAAGAATATCATCCTTTCTCATCTTAAAAAGGAATGGGTCATCCCAAAAATAGCTCATGCACATCAATACAAAACGTTTCCTCTCTTGGGAAGAGAGGTTAGCCAACAAGACACCATCCGACAAATAGTTCACTATGTCTGCATACCAAGGAACATTAGTCACTTCACTTGCATGCTCATATGGAAGATCATCATTTATACAAAATTGGTCATGCAATGCGAGTGAAGGATCAGAAGGAACAATACAAGACAAGTGGTCATCAACAACATTTTCACAACCCTTCCTATCACGAATTTCGACATCAAACTCTTGCAACAATAAAATCCATCGAATAAGCCTAGGTTTCGATTGAGTTTTACTCAAAAGATACCTAAGAGCCGCATGATCAGAATGTACAATCACTTTAGATCCCAAGATGTAGGACCCAAATTTTTCTAGAGAAAACACAACAACTAATAGCTCTTTTTCAATAGTAGTGTAATTCAATTGGGCACCATTTAGGGTCAAGCTAGCATAATAAATTACACGAAGCAATTTATCAACTCGCTGGCCCAAAACGGCTCCCACAGCAAGGTTCGATGCATCACACATAATCTCAAATGGCAAAGACCAATCAGGTGCAATCACAACGGGAGCAGTCACAAGCTTATTTTTCAATATATCAAAAGCATCTAAACATGCATCATCAAACACGAATGGCACATCATTGGCAAGCAAGTGACACAAGGGTTGGCTAATTTTTGAAAAATCTTTAATAGATCTCCTATAAAAGCCAGCATGACCCAAAAAGCTTCGAACACCTTTCACATTCACAGGCGGGGGAAGTTTTTCAATAATATCCACTTTAGCTTTGTCAACCTCAATCCTCCGACTAGACACCACATGACCTAGCACAATACCACTAGTCACCATAAAGTGACTTTTCTCCCAACTCAAAGTCAAATTCGACACAATGCATCTTTTAGGAACTCGAGATAAGTTATGCAAGCAATCAGAAAACGAGGTACCAAAGATTGAAAAGTCATCCATAAATACCTGCAAGCAGTCCTCGAGCATATCAGAAAAGATGGAGAAGATGCACCGTTGGAAGGTCCCGAGTGCATTGCATAGGCCGAATGGCATCCGTCTGAAAGCAAATGTGCCGAATGGGCCCGTGAAGGTTGCCTTGGGCTGGTCCTCCGGAGCTATGGCTACTTGGTAGTAGCCCAAGAGTCCGTCGAGGAAGCAATAGAACTGGTGGCCGAAGAGACGATCGAGAATTTGATCAATGAACGGCAACGGAAAATGGTCCTTCTTAGTCACGGCATTGAGTCGCCGGTAGTCAATACACATCCGCCACCCGGTAGTGATTCGGGTGGGGACCATCTCTTTCTTCTCATTCTCGATCACCGTGATGCCCCCTTTCTTCGGCACCACATGGATGGGATTGACCCACTCACTGTCGGCCACTGGATAAATGAGCCCCTCGGAGTAGAGCTTCAGTACTTCCTTTTTCACCACCTCCATCATGTTCGGGTTGAACCGCCGCTGGCTATCCCGAAATGGTTTGGCACCCTCCTTCCGGTGCATACACGTGGAAGGGTTGATGCCCTTAATGTCACATAGGCCCCATCCAATAGCCTTCTGATTCCTCTTGAGCACCTCGATCAGCTCCTTTTCTTCATCCCGGTTAAGCTCGACAAAGATGATAACCGGCTTTTGTTTCTCACTCTAGCGTCGGTGGGGCTTTCAATCTCGGTTCTTCGACCTCCATCAGCTCAATAAACGGTCCTTCTTCCTCTTCGAGATCAGGCATTAACCTCTCTTCCAAGTCTCGTATGGTCCTCTCTTCGATGAGTGGGTCACTGACATCGATGAACGCGCACTCCTCCACATAGTTCGCCGAAGGGCCAGATGTGGCCTCTCGGACAGAGATTGATATGGACTCGCCCAAGACCGTCATGTTCAAGGTCCCATTCTTCACGTCAATGAGCGTATTGGTGGTGGCCATGAATGGTCGGCCTAGAAGAATGGTATGGTCTTTCCCGTTCTCATGCACGTCCCCTACATCGAGTACCACAAAGTCCACCGAGACTATGAGTTTCCCGACACGAACTAGGACATCCTCAACTACCTTCTTGGGGTATCTAATCGAACGGTCTGGGAGCTGTAGGCACATGCGAGTGGGCCTCAAGTCTTCTAAGCCGAGCCGCTGAAAGATGGAGGATGGCATTAGATTGATTCTCGCTCCGAGGTCAAGCATCCCCGAAGCTTCTTTTCTATTCCCGAGAGCAATCTTTATCACGAAACCCTCGGGATCTCGTTCATTCTTAGGCAAATCATGTTGCATAGCACTCGCTGCTTCGTAGACCACCACCTTCTCCCCATCTCCGAAATCTCTTCTTCGTGACCAAGTCTTTGAAAAACTTCACGTACGATGGCATATTTTTTATCACCTCTAGAAGAGGCAAGTTGACGTTGACCTTCGAGAGCATGTTGTACAAGTCTCGGAATTGCTGCTTCTGCTTCTCATCTCGAAATCGGCTTGGGAAAGGAATGCGTGGCCTGTACAGGTTTGGGGATTTGTGAAGCAATGGACCCTCTATCGGTTTTCCCGAATCGGTTTCTGTGCTCTTCCCGCTCTCATCGGTCTCTTTGGTCTGGTCGGTTGGTTTGGGGTCATCGGGCTCGGGCATTCTTTGTTGTCCACTTCCTTCCCGCTTCTCAACACTGTTATCGTTTTTGCTTGCTCGGGCTGGCTCGGAAGTTTCCCTTTATCTGACTCAGCCTCCATGTTCCCGACTCTCATTGCAAGTTGGCCCACTTGCGTCTCGAGACGCTTAATAGATGAGTCCTGGTTGGTGATAAACTGAAGGATCTTGTCCAGCTTGTCATCTTGGTTTGACGAGCTCGAACCGGACCCTTGGACTTGCTGCTGAGGTTGTTGTTGTTGTTGGTAGTTCGGACGAGGGATGAAGTTGGGACTAGGTTGTTGTTGCATGAAATTTGGACGAGGTTGATGTTGGTTGAAATTTGGGCGAGGTGACCGGAGGGTGTTGCTGTTGTTGGACCACGAAAAGTGTGGTGTGGTTTCTCCACCCGGGGTTGTACGTATTGGAGTAGGGGTCGTTGGGCTGCCGGTTTTGATAACCTTGAAGGGCGTTGACATCTGCATATTGTTCTCCAACCTCCTGGTCAAAAGCTGATGGACACACCTCGGATCTATGCCTCTGAACTCCACATGCCCCGCATGTGTCTACCGTCATGGTCTGCACTGACTGACTTCCTCGTGATTAGCCGCATTTGCTCTGTGAGTTCGGCTATTTGATGGGCCATCATGTCTTGAGCAGACGATACCTCGTTGACCACGACCCTCTTCCCTCGATTTCTCTTTTGAGACGAGTTAGCACTCATCGTCTCAAAAATCTCATACATCTCTTCGACCGTCTTCGCACCAATGTCTACTCCCGCAGCATTATCAACCATATATTGCAGATTCTGATTGAGGGAGTCGTAGAAACAATTCATCAACAGTCCTGGCGAAAGATTATGGTGAGGGCACTGCCGCTGGAGATCCTTGAATCGCTCCCAGGCCTCGTGAAGAGGCTCACTCGGTAGTTGGGCAAACGAGACAATCTGCGACCGGAGCTCCTGAGTCTTCTGATGGGAGTAATACCTCCCAATGAACTTCGTGTATACTTCTGTCCAGGTAGTTAGAGATGCCGGTGCAAGCGTCATGAACCAGGCCTTGGCCCGGTCTTTCAATGTTTCTGGAAGCACCTCATCTTCAATTGATCCTCGTTCAGCCCGTTGAGAGGAAAGGTATTGAGGACATTGTAGAATTCTCGAATGAAGTTAAGCGGGTCTTCACTCGGGAGCCCATGGAATGCCGGGAGCTGGTTGTAGTGAATCATCTTCAACTCATAATTTCGTGCGGGATCCGACAAATAGATGCATGAAGTGACTGGCCCGATAACCGGTTGGGCTAAGGTTTGGAGGGTGTTACGGGGTGGTTGTTGCTGCTGTTCACCCATTTTGGAATTGCTACCTTCGGACGACTTCGGAGAGTGATCGTCTCCTTCGTTAGATTCGAAAGTGAGCTCTTCCAGTAGTTCTCTCAGGCTCTCGTTGACTGATATGTTGATCGGAGATAGCAGTTTGCGTCCACTCCTGGTACGCATACACTAAAACCAACAAGGGTTACGAGCACCAGTGGTAGACAAAAGAATAAATACTAAATTAAACAAACGAAAAATCAAGAATTATAAAACTAAGCAAAAGAAACAAAGAGAAACACAGAAAACAAAATGAATAGGCGCACAAAATAATCCTAAACCTTCCCCGGCAACGGCGCCAATTTGTTTTAAGTATTTTTACCGGAGTAGAATCAAGAGATTCGTCCCCCGGGTTGTATCACAAGGAAGGTTGGCCGGATAATTTTGCACGTATCACACAAAAAGAGAAAACGAAATCCTAAACACTATAATTCGCGATTTGGTGGTTTTTGATTATCAACTACGAATGATAAGAACGGAGCTAGCTATTTCAAATTCGCAATTCAAAGTTTAAATTCAAATGGTATAGACGGACTAGGGTGTCGGGGACAATTGTTTCCGGTTCTCAATACATTAAACGGGTAATTAACTACTCAGCTAACGAACACGCAATAACCATTTCATATAGAGATTCATTCTCAATAAATCACGTAACAAGAGAATAAACATAAACGAACAATTATCGAATTCATGAACACATAGACAATACGCTTCCGAACAAGTCTATTCTAAACAAGCCGAGGTCGATCGATTTCTCTCCTTTCGGTTCTAAAATCGATTAAGTAGGTTAAAATGGAGATCAAACATTCAACCCTAGGTATAACATAACTTGTCTAGATTGAGCAATTAACAATTGCACAACGAAATCAAACCGGAACAATTATCCCTTAACCCTAGTTAATGAATTTAGCTACTCATTGCAATCTCAACACGAAGATTCATAATCAAACAAGCCATCACATTCATGTATAAGATGAAAAGAAAAACTTACGATAGATATCAAATCAAATGTCGAACAAGCAACGAGCAAACCGAGTTCAAAGCTAGAAAATGAGTTTTTCAATCTCAAAATCCAATTTAAGATGAAAGATTAAGAGAAGAGTGTTCTAGAGTGCAAGCTCTGAAAAAACGAAGTCTCCATCCTCCCCAATGACCCCAAATCGATATATTACATTTCCCATTTTGAATTCCATAAAAATCACACTCGCCATAAAACAGACCTTAGCGGCGCTAAGGTCTTAGCGCCACTAAGCTGCCTTAGCTGTTCTGCTCTACCCGCTGCATTGCCCAAAGCGCCGCTATCCATAGGGCCTTAGCTGTTCTGCTCTACCGTGGAATCTTGAACAATTCTGGTGGTGGCATTTGGTAAAAGCTGACATAGAGCTCGACAAGCACCAAATTTAACTAGTGGAGATCTGTAAAAGACGGAATAATGAGCGAGTGACATCATGTTAGGGAGTTTAAAAACCCAAGATCTTACACATCCATTCCAACTGTCTTCATAGCAGCAGATATGAAGTCATCTGTTACTTGGTTGTTCATCTGTCCACATAATTAAAACCAAATTAGATCTTGCAGGAAGATGAAAGAGCTGTGTTTAGGATAACGAAGGCAGGCAGAGAAAAAGAGGCTGTTCAGTTTTCACTACTTACCATGGAAGAAAATCTTGCAACAGTCGAAAATAAGCGGGCACAAAGAAAGGGGTACTCATGGAAGCCTGTAATAAACAAGATGCTTATAATAAATAAAATAAAATATAGATAAGCTAGCAGGAAAAGAATTTTCAATACATCTTATAGTGCTTGTCTCACCATTTGCCATGTCATCACTTAATATTTCCCACAGCATAGCTCCAACAGTGGAACCAGAAACCTAAGAAATCAGAACATAGGCATTAAACGAACTATTAACCGAGCATCTATACAGAATAGAGATCAAAAAAGAATGTCAAGGGCCAAGGACCAACCTCTACTTCATCAAGCAACTGTTCAGGCACAGAAGCCAAAGCAGCCAAAGCATACAGGGCAGCCTCCCTTAACTGCAAGCACGTTGATAAGGTAAATGATTTTAAAAGGAAAAAAAAAAAATATACCAGTTTAGCAAGTTACAATGTCCATATAACATTTTTCTGCAGTAAATCAAGTCATGGATTTGTTCTACTTACTCTCCACCAACCACGAGAGCGAGTATCTTTCGCCTTTTGGGACTCGTTTCTTCGCATTTCTACAGATATGATCACTGCTTTTATGCCTTCGGTCCCACATTTAGATACTACATCTTGCAGCAGACGTGCACCTGCAAGGTACAAAAAATCCACAAGGTAGAAAATTAATCTTTAAAAGAAATCCATGAGATGCAATCTCTGGTTTTATACAAGAATGTAGTGGGTAAGATGACAAGCAGGAAAACAATAAATTAATCTACATATTTTACTGGAAAGACTTCGCAACACACATATTAGCTCCACAGCATGTCTCATAGCATAGGTTATCAATGCACAAGTCTTCGTATAGAACGCCCACCACATACACACAAACATAAAGGTGCAAAAAGAGATATTTTTAAATGACAAAAAAAACCAAACAGGTAAAACAAAAACAACTACGCTCATGCGGTCATAAAGGCCTGTTAGAACAGAAAATCATCTTTGGCGAACAAAATTAATCGGCAACCAGCAAGATCAGAAATAAATTAGTAGTATACAGCATACCGCCATGATTTTCTCAATAAGCTTGACTGCTCGTTGATTAATATTCATTGCAAGACAAGATCAAGTACACATACACAGAAATAGGAAGATAAAATGCATATATACACCACACATGACCACGAAGTGTAAACATACTGCCAATAGCAGAAATTAAGGAACAAAGTATTGCCAATTCCAGAATCTATTTACCGTGTACACGACAGTAAGTACTGTTATCCTCATCAGCAACATACTTGTTAGCATCGTTTGACCAGGACTGAACCTACAGACAAGAAAGGAGAAATTGACTCGAGTTGCTCCTATAAGAAGTAATCTCACAAATTAGTATCTTTGACAGTAAAAATAGATCTTGCATATGTAGCTAGCAACATACTAACTAGAAAAGCAAGTTGAAACTTTAATACAAAATCGCTCACCCAAAGTTTCAAAACTCAAATATCCAAGAAAAAAGAAAGGTGGAAACACTCGAACAAAAGAAATTGTTACAGTCCAATTGGGCCCAGTCGGCAACATATACACATCCGGATATAAAACTTAGAGAGAGAGAGAGAGAGAGGGGTTGAGGGGGAGTACCTGTCTTTCCGTCATTTGAAGGAAACCAATAGTGTAGTAGACTAACTCAAATACATTGTCCATAACAACCTACATGAAATAATAAAGACTTCCAAAAAATCCGAAAGTGGAATCCAGAGCAAGACAATGGGGAGATGGCCTTGAGACATACCTTCACAAACCTCGGGCTTCCAGTAGCAGTCAATAAAAATTTAAATAACTGCACCCCACAAGACCAGGAATAGCATGTCAAATACAAAATTGCAATTATTCCACAATCACCGAACAATTTTCTATTAAGATCTTTAATTGTCATCAAAGTTCACACATGCACACTACACAAGTGTTATACACATAATACAAGCACATGCTACACACGCTTCCCATGTATTCACAAACATGCAATGCATTTTCAAGCTAACATGCTATACACAGAACACACACAACACACCGCACACATTCTACACACAATTTCAGGAAAGAAGAAAATGACAACAACCCATTCAGACCCAGCTCTATGATTAGATATGTTCCAACCAGATAAAGGAAACAAAACATTTCACTGTAAGAAGTCGGCACCAGTGCACAGTTTAGTCATGAAGTTTTATTTGATGCTACTTTTCCTAGACCAAACTTCACAGAACAGGTAAGAATGTACTAACCTCGATAACAAAGGACTCGAGACTTTGCTCAGCACCATCAGAATCATACCCTTCATCATAGGAATTTTCATTGCCTTCAATTGCTGAGCGCTCATAAACTTCAAACGTTAACACAAATGTTTCCCAAAATGGCCACCGAATTACTGAAAGACCGCCAAAGTGAGAAATTATGAGAATAACAACAGAAGGATGGGCGAGACTACAAAAAAA
>CACSLK010000984.1:14588663-14606880 GCA_902706635.1 Striga hermonthica
GGCGGGCGCGCGCGCGTGCGCGCGTGTGGCTGAAAACAACACCAACACTTGGTGCATAGCTTTGTGCTTGTTGTAACCTCTCCAACTCTCTTTATTATAATAAAGAGAGTTAAACTTATTTGAAAGTCCAATGTGGGATTGACTCTTGACCCTTCAAATCCCACAACCAATGTTTTACGTGCCCTTTTATGGCTACCTTTAACAATTTATTTCTCACTCACTGAAAATCAGTTTTGAGAAAATAAATATACCATGAGTATCTACTCGGAACGTTGAATTTTTCTACAATATTTAATTCAACTCAAATTAAATATTTAGCCATCAAAAATTCAGTCAAAATCGGGTCAAACCCATATTTTATAACTGATTTTTCCAACAGAGCAATATGCAATGTTGTGGTCATATGCTAAGAAAATCATGAGGTCAAACCCTGACAGTACTGTGAAATTAAGAGCACCTTGGTGGATGGTAAGCCAGTCTTCAAGAGAATGTATATTTGCTGGGGGGCTTTGAAAAGGGGTCTTAGAGAAGGTTGCAGACCTGTTATTTGTTTAGATGGTTGTCACCTAAAAACATCTTGTGGTGGGATCTTGCTAACAGCAGTAGGCATAGATGGAAATAATTGCATGTACCCATTTGCATATGTAGTGGTGGAACAAGAAAATAAGAACTCATGGAATTGGTTTGTGGAATTATTGAAAACAGACCTATGTATTCAGAACAACCATAGTTGGACTATCATGTCTGATAAACAAAAAGGTTTGATTGATGCTATTGAAGCTCTCATGCCTGGTTGTGAGCATAGGTTTTGTGTGCAACACATGTATAATAATTGATCTCTTGAAATACGTTTTCTTTCCGTTTTCTGTTCTTCTTTAAACGATGTCGGTGAGTGAGTTTTTATGAAAAAATTCAAAGCTTCTTTTAGAGGTCTTGCACTGAAAAATATCTTGTGGGGAGCTGCTAGGTCTACAAGAATTGTTGACTTCAATTTTGCCATGTCTGAACTGCAAAATAGAGAGAAAGAAGTCTTTGACTGGTTAGTGAAAAGACCTGCAGCCCAGTGGTCAAGGTCACATTTCAGTTTTCAAGCCAAAACTGATATTCTGTTGAACAATCTCAGTGAGAGCTTCAACTCTTTGATCTTAAGAGCTAGAAGTAGTCCTAGAGTTCATATGCTTGAAACAATAAGGATGATACTCATGAAAAGAACCTATATGAGGAGGGATCAAATGATGAAGTATGATGGAGTGATATGTCCAAAGATAATGAAGTTGCTTGAAGAACTCAAAAAGAGGTCCATGGAGTGCATAGCAAATTGGAATGTGATGCATGAGTTTGAGGTGGATGGGCCCTATGGCAGTAAGTTTAGAGTTCATTTGGGAGAAAGGACATGTTCATGTAGAAAGTGGGAGCTGACAGGAATACCATGTGAGCATGCAATCAGTGGCTTATTCTTTTTGGGACATGATCCAGAAGAATATGTGGACAGTTGGTATAAAAAAGAGACTTTTCTAAAGGCATACTCAAGTATGATGGGGGCATTGAATTCACCTGATGAGTGGCCAAAGGTTGATGTGCAGCCCTTGCAGCCTCCATTACAGTCTAAAATGCCTGGAAGACCAAAAAAGTACAACAGGAAAAGGGGTCCAGATGAGGTTCAAGAGAAGGGAAAACAAAAGAAGAAAGTTGAAGTTAAGCTTAGCAAAAAAGGGACCACTTTGAAATGTTCCCTTTGTCACAAAGAGAACCATAACATGAGGGGCTGCCCATTCAAAAAGGAAGACAACCCACATACAGTTGAGGCAAACAATAAGGTTAATTTACTTATAATTTTTGTATAGTATATACTGATTTATTTATCTTACTTTATATGTGTTCAGTGTCTTATATACAATATTTATTGTAGGCAAAGAAAATGAAGACAAGTCGGAAGACAAGTGATGGCAATTGTAGACAATCTCAAGAGTCTGTTGTCTATCATGCACAAGGTTCACAATCATCAGACTTACAGGTAATCATCAGACCTACAGACAATCTCTATAATGATACTTTTAAATTGTATATTTCATAATCTATGATTTGCCTTGCAGTTGAGTGTACCTATGACAAGAAGCAGGACAGAGGTAACACAGTCAAGTGTACCTGTGACAAGAAGTCAGACAGTTGAGACACAAAAAACCAACAAAACACTTGGATTAAACAAGAAAAAACTTCAGGTAAAGAAGCCAACTGTTGGCATACTATCTTTAGGTGAAAAACTTGGATTTCAATGCTATTTTCATTACTTAATCTTCCTGCATGGATTTATTTTTGTTTAACTATTGGCATACTATCTTTAGGTAAAGAAGCCAACTGTTGGACAAGTCAACAACCAAAAGAAAACACTTTGGAAGCCACCTGGGGTATTTCAAGGAGCTACTTTTTCCACTCAAAAAGGAAGATCCTCTGTTAATCAAAATGTGGATGGGAAAAAAAAAGTAAAAGCTGATGTGGTGTTCTGTTTTATTGATGATAGTGTTCTGATTGTGAAGTATGTTGTTCTGGGATGATGATGTTTTGTGATGATGATGTTTTGGGATGATGATGTTTTGGGATGATGGTGTTTTGTTTAAGTAATGTAATGAACTTTCTTTTTGGATGGATATTAATGTTCAATGCAATCATAATGTTTTGAGGTCTTGTATTTAGTAAGTTACTATTTTGCATTCATTTTTATTGGTCTTGTATGTATGTTTTCACAATTCTACTAAACCAAGAATTGAAGTCTTGCATATGTATTTGGTTAGTCTTAGTAACAGTACATATATATTGAACAATATGAACATCATCCAAAAGCACAATCCAAAAGCACAAATCATTACATTCAACACAATGATTCTAAACACAAAAATCAATCCACACTACATTGCATAAAGCAATCCATTACATTAAACACAATGATTCTAAACCAAGAATTCAATACACATTACATTGCATATCCAAAAGCAATCCATTACATTAAACACAATGATTCTAACCAAGAATTCACTACAAATTACATTGCATATCCAACCACAAGTCATCACATTGGACACAATGCTTCTGAACATAGTGTCCCAAATCACTACACTAACCAATAAATTACAATCCATGAAATAATAAGCATCACAAACAAACATTGCTCCCTAGATCTTCTTTTTTTCATATTCTCCTCAAGTTTTTCAATCTTTGCTAATAGTTTTTTCTGCTCCTTTTCCTGGTCATCAAGATCAGCTTGGAGCATTTGAACCTCATCTTCGAATTTATTTGCTCGCCTTAGTAGCCCGGGAATTATTTGGCAAGCTCTTTCACACAATGGATTTTCAATCCATGCGAAATACAGACAACCCCCCTCTTTCTGCATTTAAACGATTTTTTTGATATCAGAATGTAAAATTAAGCATGTTCAACCAAAATACATATATACAGGCCCTTCTCTGAATACATAAAGCCCGACCCTCTGAATGGCTCGCCACATGATTAATACATACAATTTTACCCTTCTCTGACACATTGCTTAAGCATGTTCAACAAAAATTCATACCATAATGCCACATTTGAACTGAAAATTCGTGATTCAAAATCGAAGAACATACCCAGTATTTTGCACACGAAACATATCTTCTTCCAGGATTATGGTCAGTCCATGACGTCCTCGTGACCACATTTTTTCTGCAACGGCAAAATCTTTCGACGATATGCTCAGCTGTTTGCCTCCACTCCATTTGAAGAACTTAGGGTTAGGGTTCTTGTCAATTGGGGGAAAAATTGGGAAAAAAATCGATTTTTGGATTCAGAAGGAGAGAGTGATATTTATAGACCGAAATATAAAGTAAGATTACAATTTTGCCCTTACAAAAGTTGCCAGCTCCGCCACTTAAGGAGTTTTCCGGCCAATTTCGGTGGCTGAGGTTGCACAGTATCAAAATCGCATAGTTCGGGTTGCATTTTATAAAAATTAAAAGATTAGGTTGCAAAGCCAAAAAAGCGCGAAAGTTCAGGTTGGTCTAAATTTTTTTCCCTTTTTTTGTCAATTGGGTGGTATCATCACATTCAATTCGGGGTCTCACCACGAACTCTTAAGCCACTCGCTGAGCCCTACCATTGGGGTGTGGGTCTATCCAAGTTCGTGGCCCTAACAGACTATCAAAGGGTGGGACTAATCCACCCAGGAAAGTAGCAGTGCTCCATTCACTACTCCCACGATAGTTAGGATCGAACATCTGACCTCTTGCATCAACAAGGCTTTACCTCTCCTCCATCAGCCAGTTGCCCTCACGCCCTGGGGGCAATAAATAATCTTTTAAACTTGTGGACTAGCACCCAACTTGTAATCCTCATGCGAGCTTTCCTCCTAAAGTCGGGAAATTTTGTGGACCAAATTTATGTTACTCTGTCTTTCCCCCTCAAGAGCGACTTGGTGAGCTAGCTCAGCTCTATCGGATGCCTCTAAATCACTTTAACTCTAACTCTATTCGGTACATGACTTGATTATGTATTATGAGTTGTGGCATCTTTCACGCTCTTGGCCCTTACTTTTTCATCTACTTCTTCTGGCTGAAACCTCAAAATGGGGGTCATTCTACCTTTCTCGTTGGGATAATGTTCGCTTTCAAACCAACCTCGTCTCCATCGTCTCGAACTGGAAAATCTAGGTACTTCTTATTCAGGCTCCTCCAAACACCTTTGATTTCTCTACTAAATGGATTCTTGAAAAGTCAGACCAACACAAATCACTCAAGCCCAATAAAACCTACCAAGATCTCATCACAGAGTGGAACAAAACACCATTCGACGTCAACCTTTTCACTGATGATCTGCAATTGTGGTCGTATTGCGGCCTGTCCACGTTGCAGTGCATGCCCCTTACTAGCCTATGTAGAATTCGACCTCAGAGGTCCTTTCTACGCTTGCTAATTTTCTTAATTTAGAATTTATTCATACTTGTACTTCTTTTTTTTCCCCTCAGATTCTCTAACTGCCTCTATGCGATTTGGCTCATCCTACTCGATCAAGCGAGATGGCTGGAGGCCGTCGTCGAGGAGAAGTAACCTTTTTCTGCCCAACTGGCCTCCTCCATCGAACATCCTCTTGTGCCACCATTCCAGGACCCTGGGCAGGTCGAGTCCTCGAAGAATCAAACCCGAACGAAAAAAAAAAGTAGAAGATGTCCATGTTTTTTTATGCGGGAATTATTTTACCGTAGGTTTTTGATGTGGCAATTAGGTTTTTTCGTCAATTTAGGGAGAGAGCTTCAACGAAGACGTGAGTCCGTGATAAAGAAGAGGATATATTGTGAGTGTATTTTTGTACATGTAAAAGTAAAACAATGATAGATTACACATCCCACATAAGAGGTGGGATACATAATACTGAGAGAAGTTAATACTTAATCGGGACATGACTTATTTCAAGAGCTAAATTTATTGGAACAAAAAATGTTATTATGATGAATATGTTATGAAATGCTATGATATCATGCAGATTCCATCCAACTAAACGGACCCTAGGTAAAAGTAAAATTTGATCACTCTTTTTATATAAATGGTGTCTTACTATCAAAGTAGAGTAAAAAAATCTTGTCATATTTTCTTTCTTAACTTAACTTAACTTAACTTAATACGTCTTTAAGGTCTTTCGACTCCTTAGCGAGGTACACTTTCCCTCCTTAGTAGGATTATGTCCCCTCCAATAATATAACTCTTAGGTCCTTAGGTTGTTCTAACGACTTCTCAACCCAGCAAACGTAGATCTTACTAGGTCGAAAGTTCAGCCATTATTTATATGTGATGATTTTTATACTGAAAGTGTTATTTCTTTGAACTTATTTTTGGTCTGAATAAAAGAATAATGTCTAGTCAATTGTTGTGCAATTTACTTTATGTATGGATTTGCCTTTTTTTTTTCCTGTTGTTCAAATTGAAGATAATAAGTCCCTCTTGTCGTTGCACAAATAGTCATCAATGGACAAACCTATCGATATGATTATAGTTAAATTTGAGTTAGTGTATCTTAACTTAATAAGTGACTTGTATAGCGTCCCAATAAATCAGTTTTTCCCAAATGCTCTATGTATCATGATAGCCTTTATCGTTGTGTCTCGTATAGTCATCCATTTTTTCTTAGCCGAATTTTTCCACTATTGCTATAGTTACCGACTTCAAAAGGGGGCCCACTGCTTGATTCGCCGTGTTGGCGTTACCTTCCTCGATGACCTTTCCTTGAACATTTCGGAATGGAAGTCGAAATTTGTGTTTATTCGTCCCCCCGTCGGTGTTTATCCCTATGTAAATAATTGGATAAGCATGAAAGTTAAACAAAAGAAACGATCTTGTTCTGAGAGGTTCGAAAGGCTCTTAGAAGAGCTGAATAAGCATACTTATAGTGCTCGTCGTATAATAAGAGATCGTGAATTGGTCAATCACGCTCGAATCGTTCTGTATGATGATATTTCTCGACCCGATGATCCTCGTAAGCCGTTTAACATTTCTTACGATTTCGAGTTTTGCTTCCTATTTTCCTTCAATCTTCGCTTGATTATTTGTTTTTTGTTTCAGTCAAAGCACTCAAGCGCTTCGAGGTGAAAAGAAACAGCCGACCGGGCAGTTGGCCGGCGGATCTGCTCCTCTCCCACCCGGTGGGTCCGGAACGAAGTCGGCTACTGCGGCCAAACGACCTAAATCTTCGGGTCCCGGTGCCCGCAAGAGGCCCCAAGACGATCGGACCCCTACCCTGCTTCCCGACGACCTTAAGCGCTATAAGGTCGATAAGGGAAAGGAGAAGGTAGTTGAGGGGCGTGCTGCCTCTACCGTCACTTATAAAGATGTGATGGTCAAGATGCCGTGTCAGCTCTGGAATCATCCAGAGCTACATAAGGTGGCCAGATACCTCAATTCTCTGCACCCCGAGGCCGACAAGGCCCGCGTCGAGGGGAACGACTATGAGCGCTCCTGCTACGCTACACAGTGCCTTACTCGGGTATGTGCCTCTCGCTCGAGTTTAGCGTTCATGTTTATATATTTTTGTATTATTCGCTCATTCTCTTTTCTTGTGTAGTTCCTAGCGGCTATACTTCCTGGTCTCGAGGCAGGAACTAAGGCCCCTTCCTCCTCCACTAAGGCCCTTGAACATAAGTGCGAGGCTCAGCGTAAGCAAGTTGAGAAGATGAAGGAGGAATTAGAGGCCTCGAAAGCTCTTGTCGACAAGCTAAAGGCCGATAAGGCTGTGGCTCGTCATGAGAACGAAAAGCTTAAGGCTGATCTCGAGAAGGCTCGGGAGGACCTCGTGTTCGAGAAGGACCTCGGCACCGTGCAGGGTCGGAAATCATTTTTTAAGTCCGCTGTGGGCGCCCTCTTTGTCAAGACCTATCGCAAAGAGGTTTTTGAGGCGTTCTGCAATTCGCCCGAATTTTTTGACAAACTTTGCCCTGCCGCCGTTCAGTATTTCGACCATACCTTCGACGCGTGGGGAGCGGTGGTGGCAGGGTCTGTGTTTTCCGGGAAGCTTGACCGCGAGGCGATGAGGGCAACGCTTCCTGACCCGGGCGGTTATGAGGGTGATCCATCCCTCCCAGATGATTACCCATGGTGGTCTGGGCTCGAGGCTAAGGTTGTTCATGCCGCGAGGCTTTCTTCTCAACTCGAGGCTCCTCCTACCCCCGCGGTCGATCCGACTGAATTACATCGGCCGAGCATGGCTAACCTCGATGTGGGGGCCCAGGAGGGAGGACTCGAGAGGGACGCGACCATGGCTGATGGTGGTGCGGATGAAGCTGAGAAGTCGGATGTCGATTTTTAGAATTGTATCTGGGGGCTATCGCCTTTTTACTTTCTGAAATTTTCTTTCCTGCTTTTTCTTTTTTATCGCTCTTTGATCTAGTTTTCAGATTGTAAAAGTCGAGGCGATCCTTTCTTGTAATGAACTTATCCTGAATACTATCTTCTGCTTACTTTCTTTTGCTTGAGTTGTCATAGATTCGTAACTTCGTAGTTATTTAAATCGACTTCATAGTCGTAAATTTGTCGAGATTCCACTTGTTACAACTTTGTAGTTATTCAAATCGACTTTATAGTCGTAGTCTTATCGAGATTCCATTTGTTACAACTTCGCAGTTGTTCAAAACGACTTCATAGTCGTAGTCTTATCGATATTCCGCTCGTTACAACTTCGTAATTGTTCAAATCGACTTCATAGTCGTAGTCTTATCGAGATTTCACTCGTTACAACTTCGTAGTTGTTCAAATTGACTTCATAGTCGTAGTCTTATCGAGATTCCACTCGTTACAACTTTGTAGTTGTTCAAATCGACTTTATAGTCGTAGTCTTATCGAGATTCCATTTGTTACAACTTCGCAGTTGTTCAAATGGACTTCATAGTCATAGTCTTATCGAGATCCCACTCGTTACAACTTCGTAGTTGTTCAAATCGACTTCATAGTCGTAGTCTTATCGAGATTCCACTCGTTACAACTTCGTAGTTGTTCAATTCGACTTCATAGTCGTAAATTAACCTATTGTAGTTCTTTAAAAAGTTCTATTTTTCGAGTAACCGTGATAAAGTTGACATGCTAAAATGTAAAAGACAATTCGAGCATCAAATTTGAAATTCATTTCATTACTGAATTTCATATGAATGTTGTTCAGTACAAAAAAGGGCTCTAGACATGGCCCTAAGCGTAAAAGCGTTTAAGATGGATCACATGCCAAGATCGAGGCAATTGCCGACCTTCCCCGTCTTCGAGCTCGTATGCTCCCCTCTCGAGAACCTTTATGACTGTGTAAGGTCCCTCCCAGTTGGCTTCAAGCTTTTAGACGTGCTTCAAGGCGTCCGCTCGCTTAAGGACGAGATCTCCTACTTGGAATCGCCTGGCTCAGACCTTTTTGTCGAAAGCTACGCGCATCTTTTGCTTATATTCAACCGACCGCAACCAGGCTTCTTCTCGCCCCTCTTCAATCAAATCGAGGGCTTCTTTGGTCATTTCTTCATTCTTTTCTTGCTCAAAGTATGTCGATCTATGTGAACTTAGTGCAACCTCTACTGGCACGAGCGCATCCATCCTATATACCATACTGAATGGTGATTGGCCTGTTGAGCTTCTTGGCATAGTCCGTATGCCCATAGAACAGTGGTTAACTCGTCGATCCAAGCTCCCGACGCTTTCTCCAATCTCTTCTTTAGCCCCTGCAAGATGGTTCTATTCGTAACTTCGACTTGCCCGTTGGCCTGGGGGTGAGCGACCGAAGCGAATCTCTGTTTGATTTCCATATCAAGGCACCATGCTTGGATTCGCTTGCCTTGAAATTGAGTTCCGTTGTCTGAAATTAATATCTTCGGGATTCTGAATCGACAACAGATGTTGCTAAATAAGAACTGAATCATTTTTTTCCTCAATAATCTTTGCCAGTGGCTCTGCTTCAACCCATTTGTTAAAGTAGTCGACTGCGACTACCAGGAATTTTCTTTGTCCTGTCCCCATTGGTAAAGGTCCCACCAAGTCGATTCCCCATTGAGCGAAGGGTATCAGGCAGTTGATTGTTGTCATAGTCTCAGCGGAGATATGAGGAATCGGGCCATGACGCTGGCATCTTTCACATCCTTGCACTAACTTCTTGGCCATTCTCCTGATTTTCGGCCAGTAATAGCCAGCCCGCAGAATTTTGCTAGCCAAAGCACGAGACCCGACGTGAGCCCCGCAACATCCCTCATGAACTTCTCGTAAGACATAATTTCCCTCGTCTTCAGAAATGCATCTTAAATGGGGCCCGACATACGACCTCTTGTATAGCACCCCTTCAAGTTCAAATTATTTACTCAAGTATCAAGCGGCTTTTTCGGTTTCCTGTTTATCTCCTGTAGGTACTTGCTTTTGCAAAAGCTCGCGAATCGACATCCTCCAGTCGCCCTTCTCCTCAACTTCCATTGTTTCACCCAGGACACTCCCTTCCAGATTCATGGTGGTAATGTGGTTTTCCATCTTTCCCTCATTCGAACTGGCTATCTTGGCGAGCCAGTCGGCTCGTTTATTCTCCTCTCGAGGGACTTGGGTCAGTTCGAATTTTTCTAAGCCCTGCACCAGGCTTTGGATTTCCTCAACATACATCAGCATTCTATCTTCTTTTATTTCACAGTTCCCCATTACTTGACCTACAACAAGTTGCGAGTCGGAATGAGCGGCGATTTCTGTTGCTTCGCCACCAATTACAAGCTGAATTCCTTTAATCAATGCCTCGTTCTCCGCTTCGTTATTTGAGGCTTTGAAACCCATTCTGATGGCGAAGTCGAGTTGCTCGCCTTCGAGAGATATGAGGACAACTCCTAAACCAGACCTCTTGGCCGCCGAGGATCCATCGACATGCATTATCCATTTCTTTTCTTCTCTCTTAGTTCCTTCTTGAATGAAATCGGCTAAGGCTTAGGCTTTTATGGCTCGTCTCGGTTCATATTTAATGGAGTACTCACTTAGCTCGACCGCTCATTTCACGAGCCGACCTAAAACAGTGGGTCGCCTCAAGGTCTCTCCGAGCTAGAAGTTTGTCCTTACTATTATCACATGGTTTAAAAAATATGGCCTTAGCTTCCTAGCCGTTATGACCAACATCAGGGCCGCTTTTTCGACTTCAGAATACCTTGTTTCTGCGCCCTGAAGTACCCGACTCGTGTAATAAATCGGCAGTTGGGTTCCTGCTGCTTCTCGCAACAATACTGAGCTTAAGGAAAATATCCCTACTGAGATGTAAATCACCAGCTCGTCGCCGGGCTCTGGTTTTGTTAATAGTGGCAATTCGCTCAGAAATTCTTTCAGTTTTTCGAATGCTACTTGCGCCTCGTCACTCCATTGAAAAGCTTTCTTTTTAAGCAACTTGAAAAACGGGAAACTTTTCTCCGCCGCTCGAGCAATGAATCTGCTTAGGCCAGCAATTCGACCTGTCAAGACTTGTACTTCTCTGATGTTTCTTGGCGCGGCCATGTCGAGTATAGTTTTCACCTTATCCTTATTTACCTCGATTCCCCTTTCAGTCACCACATACCCAAGGAAATGCCCTGCCCTTACTCCGAAGGCACATTTGCTCGGGTTCAGCTTCATTCCAAATGTCCTCAATGTCCTGAATGTTTCTCTCAGATCCTCGACATGCGAAGTCGAGGACCTTCTTTTCACCAAGATGTCGTCTACGTACACTTCCATATTACGCCCTATCTGCGATTTGAACATCCGATCCATCAACCTTTGGTAGGTTGCCCCCGCGTTCTTGAGTCCGAATGGCATGACGACATAAAAGTATGTCCCCTTGCTTGTCACAAAGCTCACCTTGCTCTGATCCTCCGGGGCTAGTGGGATTTTATAATACCCTTGAGATGCGTCAATCATGCTTAACAACTCACAGCCAGCCGTGGACTCGACCAGCTGATCAATTCTTGGCAGCGGATAATGATCTTTTGGGCATGCTAGGTTTAAGTCGAGAAAGTCGATACACATGCGCCACTTGTTCAGTGCTTTCCTCACTATCACAGTGTTCGATATCCATTTAAGGAATTGGATTTCTTTAATATGTTTGGCTTTTAGTAACTTGTCTACCTCGACTTTAATCGCCTTGTCAATCTAGCCCCATGATGTCTGAGTCGCTGTTTTACGGGCTTTTTAAGGGGATCGACATTAAGTTTATGCTCCATGATATCGGGATCGATTCCCTTCAGCTCTTCGGGGGAAAAGGCAAATATATCTCTGAATTCTTTCAACAATCCCACCAACTGTTTACGCAATTCAACCTCCAATTCTCTCCCGACTTTGGTGGTCTGCTCCTCTCTTTCCCCGATTTGAATTTCCATCAACTCTCCATGCGGCTCGAAGTCGCTTCCCCTCGGTCTCTTTTCACTCGATATTGGATTTTTTTCCTTCTTTTACTTCCGCTCGTTGGTTTGTTTTTACTGCTATCTGGTAATAGGTTCTTAATAACTTCTGGTCTCCTCGGGCCTTCCCTACTTTGCCCCCAACGGGGAACTTCAGCTTCATGTGGTAGGTCGACACCACTGCTTGGAATGCGTTGAGCGCCGACCTTCCCAGGATCATATTATAAGCCGACTCGACATCGACTACGACAAATTGCACCATCTTTACCTTCCTTAAGTCGTCTTCCCCCAGAACGACAACGAGTGTGGTTTCTCCTAAGGGTGCGACCTCCGAGCCATTAAACCCAAAAAGTGAGGTGTGTAGAGGCGTAAGCTCGATGTCAAGTTCCATCCGCTTGAGACAGTCGTAAAAGATCACGTTTACCGAACTCCCTGTGTCAACAAAGATTCTTTGCACTTCATAGTCTGATATTTGAGCAGTGATCATCAGAGCATCATTGTGAGGTCTCTCGACCACTCCCATATCTGCTGACCCAAAATTCATCACTGGACCGTTCTCCTCGACCTGCTGTACTTTAGCTTTCCCGTGGTGACCTCGAGCATACTTCTTTCTAGCCCGATTTGAATCTCCATCAGTCGGCCCTCCAAATATCATATGAATTACTCCTCTTTTCTGAGGGAGCTCTTCATTGTCGAGTGTTCTCGCTCTCTTGCGGGGGCTCTTACTTCTTTCTCTTCGTCGACCAGTTCTCTCTCGATCCTTATAGATGAACTCCTTCAGATGGCCGGCCTTGATTAGTCTTTCAATCTCGTCCTTGAGGTGTCTGCAGTCGTCTGTGTTGTGCCTATAATCCTTGTGGAATCGGTAATACAGATTTCTTTTGGGCTTTGTCGGTCCATCCTTTCTCGTCCGCGGCCACCTGACGACATTTTTGCGAATCTCCTTCTCCATCACCTCCAATATCATTGCATTCGAGGCCAACAGGGAGTGTATTTAGTAGTCCTTCATCCCCTTGATCGCCCCTCCCTTTCTAGCTTCAGGGATCCCTTCTTCTCTACCGCCGTGATTGGTTTTTTATCCTTCTTCTCGTCTCGGGATTCAGCTTTTGCTTTGGCCGCTTGCAGAAAGTCGGCTTTGGCTTCTTCAACATTCATGTATTTGGCGCACCTTCGTAAAACCTCGTCGAACGTCCTCCCAGGTCATTTTGCTAAGGAGTTTCTGCACAATCCTGGGAGGAGTCCTCTAGTGAGTCCACCCGATTTGATTTCCTCAGTGGCCGAGGGGACGTCGACGCACACCCAGGTGTATCTCGCCACGTAATCCCTTAATGATTCTCCTTCCTTCTGTTGTATGCCTATCAGGGTAAGGTAAGATTTTTCTTGGGCCTTCACACTTGCAAATTGGTTTAGAAAACTTAAGCTGAATCCATCAAAGTCCCTGACGGCTCCCGGGGGCAATTGATGAAACCAATATTGTGCGGGTCCCCGTAGAGTCGTCAAGAACGCTCGACATTGAACAGGATCATTGTAACGGTGCAATACCGCCATATTTTCGAAACTCCTTAGGTGTCGAGGGGGATCAGTCGACCCATCATACCAGATATTAAGAATGTGCTGCGAAAAGGGATGTCCTCTCGAGAATGTGCTGCGAAAAGGGATGTCCTCTCGAGCTTCCCATTTTTCTCCCCTCGACTCGAGCCTGCAGATCCCGTACCTGGGCTAGCAATTGCTCCAGAGTGTCATTCCTTGCTTGTGGATTGACAGTTCTGACAGAGGACTCTTCCTCGTCTGCTCTCCTGCTCTGTCTTTCATGCGACTGCGCTTGCTGTTCGCGCTGAGGGAGTGGTTGCCCAGTTTGAGGCTGCTCGACCCTTGCTTGCATGATCCTGGGCTGCTCGACCCTCGGTTGTTCAACTTTCTCCTGCTTGATGTGGGTCGCTACTGCCTCTGTGATCATTCTTTGCATCTTGCTTCTCGTCATGGTCAATGTTTGCTTCTCGACTTGAGGCGGCAGCCTCGTTTCCTGCTCGAGTGATCCAGGCTGCCTTCCCAAACTTAGAGACGTCTCAGTTGACTCATGACCATTGACTTCTCCGCTCGTGCTTTTCACGTGGCTAGTCCCTCCTTGAGTAAGCACTGGGATCTTGACTCCAGGTGGGGTAATAGGCGTCTCCTCCCCCGCACGCCCTCCTGACGGCGCGTGTGCTCCGAATGGTGGGAAACCGAACACCTGGAGCGGTGGTCTGGGGATGGGAATCGGCGGAGGTCGCTTGTCAGTCCATGTTGCCCTGAAATCCTCATTCAAATTTTTCTGCAGTCCTTCATTCTCGGCCATTAGAGACAGATCAAAGCTGGGTGCAAAACTCTTAATTCCTTCAAGAACTCCCTACAGACGGGGCCAAAATGATGGGTCTCTCTTCAGATCTTGAGTGAATCGATGGATATGGACCCGGATCTGAGATGAACCGATAGAAATGAGCTCAGATCTGCCTCAGTCGTCCTCAAACAGTTGCTGAATCGCGTGAACACCTACAAGAACTCAACGCCGGAGGGGTTTTCGGCGTAGAGCCTCCGACGCTCAAGTCAGTATGTGAAAGAGATGAAGAAAGTTGCTCTGAGAGAGCAGCAGAAGAAGAAAGAATGTATGGAATGATTGGGAGTTAGGGTTTTGGGGTTACCTTAGCTCCTTTATATAGAAGTAGAACATTTACCTGAAGTCCCCAAAATGCCCCGGTCGACTCACTGGAAATGTCCAAAATACCCTGGTCGGTTCGCATTCCGTCCATCTCCTAGTCAGCATCTAGATTCCTTCTTATCCTTAATAGCTCATTCTTATCCTTAATAGCTTCCCTACGATATGTTGAAATATATCAGAGTCGTCGGATACCTCATGAGCCCCGAGACTCCCTTAGTCGACTCAGAATATCAACTCGAGTCGACTGGGTCGTCTTCACTCGTCGATAGACCCTGACGCACTCGCCCATCTTTTCGGAGGGAGTCGACTCACGCTAGTCGACATGGGGAAGTCGATGAGAGAGATATGGGCCCTTGATCGAGGATATTATAAGGAATCGGTGGGAGGAGTCGACTTTGGATAAGTCGACTCGACTTGCGCCTGAACCGTGATAGTATAAACCGTCATACGATAGTATGGCTATATCATTACGTGTCTCGACTTTGATTTTTGTTTCGTTTTCTTCATTCTCCTTAAGCCTTTCTTTTTGATATTCACAAACAAAACAAACTACATAAGGTTCTTCATATTAAGATTTTTCTTTCAAATTATTTTTTTTCGGTAGAAATTTGTTATTTGAGTAAATTTCAAAAGGGGATTTATTCGTTCCCCTAGCCATCGAGCAACTGCGAGAAACACCGCGCTCGTGCCCCCGTCGCTCGCCGGAGCAGCCGTGCATGGCGTACCAATTTATTATATGGTGGATCATGTCTGTCCTTTCGAAAGTGTTTCTACAAATGAGTGAGGTAAACCAATAGTTTTGCAGCATTGGAATTTGAGTTGGCCAGGTCCTCTAAAAAGAAAAGAAGAAACTACTTAGAATAGATAAATGCCATTGGTTTTCTCGTACTTGGTTGATCAAACTTCAATCTCATCGGAAGAAGAAAGGAGATCGAGGTAGGAATACCGAAAGCTAAGACTACTATGCCGAGTCTTAGGATATTTGGCCCAAAACTACTTACCTTTTCTCAGGCCCAAGGAAGTCTTGGCTCGGTTCCCGTCTGGGCTTTGCCCTCTTACACACAAGTGGCAGGATTTAATTTGGACCCTTGGATTTAGAGGATTAATCCAAGCCCTCCATCTCTAGCCATAAATACCCTCTCACACTCTAACCCTAAATCAAAACACACTCTCACTTCTCTCTCTCAATGCTGCGCCCATATCTCTATCTCTGTGAGACAGAAAACCAATCCCACTCTCTTTTATGTTCTTTGTGACTGCCGCTGTGAGAGACATCGTGAGAGCCGTCGAAGTGCAGCCGTCTTGCCGCCTCTGTACCGTCGCATTGTCGTCGAGCTCTAATCGCCGGCAAAAGTCCGTTGGGCTTCCAGGCGAGTCTCTTTTTGAGACGTGAGCTTAGGTGACAGGGTGACCTGGTGCGTGGCTCGTGTGTGAAGGTGCAGCCCGGGAACGGGCTGAGGAACCGGGTTCGCCGTCCTTTGACCACCACCGAGCCTCGACTTATCGAGGGAGTCGAAAAGAAGGACGATCTGAGCCGGGACTACGTGTCTTTATTACTCGGCAAGATTTCGGTCAAAAGGGAGTTCTTCTTTCCATTCTATTTCATTTTCTATTTTACAGCATTTTACTTAGTGTAATTTTTCCCTTCTCTTCTTTGTTTTTTGCTTGTTGTTAATCACATGTCCTTTGTGTTGTGATTTGCAGCTGAAATGGGCAAAAATGGTGTTGTTATAGGCTAGCTGGGATCAGCCCGGGCTAAGAAGAAGTCTTTCCGGTAGCCCCTGTACACAAGCATCACTCCAGCAGGCCCCGAAAGCGTGCATTGCGGTCAGACGAGCCAATGAGACGAGCTTCCGCTGCGAATATGCCGAGCGGTGGAAACGGGACGACCACATAACAGTGGTATCAGAGCCGTCCCGCCACCGCGCTGAGCACCTACGTGTTAGGGCTCGCTCTGGTATTGGCTCGAACTCTGTTTTTTTTTTCGCTTTCGCTTGTAGCCCCTGGACGGGGATTGCGTCCAGGGAATAGGATTGCTTGTAGCCCCTGGACGGGGATTGCGTCCAGGGATTAGGATTGCTTGTTGGGGAACTAGCTGCTGGATCACTAGGTTAGACATGCATGCTATGTGTTAAATGTGCTTATCCTTGTTGCTCTGCCTGTGGCTATTTTTCTGTGGTTCTAGCATTAAATTGTGTAATTTTTGCTGTCTTGCTGCTTAATTTTGGTGAATTTTGCTTGGTGCTGAATTTCTGTTATTTTTTAGTCTGTGCATCATTTTTTGCTGCTGAAAATCAATTGTGCTGAAAACTCTGTGTTTAAACTGCTGAAAATTGATTTGTGCTGAAACTCTGTGTTTGAACTGCTGAAAAATCTGATTTGGGCTGAAATCTTAGTGTTTTAATTGCTGTAATTTGCTATGCTATTTTTAAATAGAATCTGCTGTGTTTTCTATGAAAATGGCTTCGTTTCCAGCTTTTAATGTGGCCCCGTTTGACGGGAAATCTGATTTTTCAATTTGGCAACAAAAAATGAAAGGAATTCTTATTTAGTAGAGGGTGTTTAAAGCCGTTGAAGGCTCGTTTTCACCCGATGAGCCTAAAGATAAAAATGCTGAAATGGATCAATTTTCTTATTCGTCAATTATCTTGAATTTGTCTGACTCTGTGCTTAGGAAAGTTGGTAAACTTGATTCTGCTAAAGATATGTGGGAAAAATAAAAAGAATTATATACTGAAACTTCTTTGCCCAGTAAATTGTTCTTGCTTGAAAATTTTTTCCGGGTTAAACTTGATCTTTCGAAAGATATTGATGAGAATCTCGATGTGTTTAACTTGTTCAGGACATTAAATTGACCGGTGATAAGCATATTGATGATTATACTCCTATTGTGCTTTTAAATATTATTCATGATTCTTACAGTTATGTCAAATCTGCTATTAACTATGGTAGGGATAATGTGACACTTGACACTGTTGTGAATGGATTAAAAAGTAAGGAGTTAGATTTAAAAGCTCATAAGGGGAGTAAAAATTCAGGTGAGGTTCATTTTGTTAGAGGAAGGCAACAAAATAGATTTCAAAATAAAAAATCCTCTAACAATAATGGTAACCAACCTGCTGAAAAGTTAAAGGGTAAAGGAAAAAGTTGTTCTAAATCTCGTCCAAAAAATCGTAAGTGTTACAATTGTGGTGACATTGGGCATTATGCTAAAGAGTGCACTAAACCTAAAACGAATCAAGCTAATGTGGCCTCGTGTAGTGATAATCTTGGTGATGTGTTTGTGGTGACTGAAATGTGTGATATGCATGCTGATGTGAATTCTTTGCATTCTCATCTTTGTGAAAATGAATGGCTTGTTGATTCCGGTTGCACTTTTCACATGTCTCCATTTATAAATTTGTTTTCAAACTACAAAGAGGTTAAAAATGGCTCTGTTTCTATGGCAAATGAAAAGCTTTGTGATGTTGCTGGTATTGGTGATGTGTGCCTTAAGTTTAATTCCAGTTATGTGCTTTGTTTGAAAAATGTTCGTCATGTTCCCGACTTGTGCCATAACCTGATTTCATGTGCTTCCCTTGAGGATTACGGGTTAGAGGGTAAAATGAAGCATTTACTTCTTCAGGTGTTAAATGATACAACCAAGTACAAAACAA
>CACSLK010000984.1:14608616-14641291 GCA_902706635.1 Striga hermonthica
ATAGCCAGCCTTTATTTGGGCCTGTTCCACACCTAGCTTGTGCACCGTCTTCGACTGATTCTCGTCGTTTTCGACTCCAAAAATTATTTCAGCCCCACTTTCTGTTAAAACTCAAAATAAAACACCTCATCATAGTTTAATAAAATTAATTAAATAAATAATTAATTATATAGTAATTAATTAAATAATAACTAATTATATATTAAACTACGACGAAACGGACACATAAATCACTATAAAATACACGTAAATATGACGCATGTCACCTTTGTTTCTTTTTTCGTGTGTTTTTATTTTTACTTTCACTTAAATCATTTATTTATTTTATATTTGTTAATCTACTTGTGTATTTTGATTTTTTCTTGAGTGCAGTAAGAAATTATTGACGAGACAATGAATTTGTTGATGTACATAAAAGGTAGATGAGAGTATGAGACTGTAGGATATGTGTAACGACAGCTACATCTTCTCCATCAGTTGCACGGACCCGTCCATTAGAAGGGTAATGACCAGAAAGGACTCTGGGTATGGTTGGTTCTAATTTCTGATTGATTGTATTTATTTTATTAACTAATTTACAAACTTTGTATTAAAATATAAATAAGGATCCTCAGTTAGGTGAAAGGATCGACATTGTTTTATACATTTAAGTAAAGAGTCTTATTTCTATTTATTTCGAAAGACCATATAAAGGAGAAAAATGGTACAAAAGTGATTGTGGTAATTGTTTCGTTCTATTTTGCACTCATTGTGACATTTCTTAGATGCAGCCGATGTAGCCTTGGGAAATTGGATTATAGCGGAGGAGTTGTTGCAAGCTCCCACTTGCTGCAAGCATACAATCATTGTAAATGTGATGAGTGAATTCTTTTAACTTCTCTTATACTTAGTTTATTCAGTTGATCATTTTTTCCTTGTAACAATGAGTAAAAGATACTACATTCATGACCTTCTTTTGGTGAAAATTTAGGTTGTAAGGGACATTGATTTACCAGCTAAATCTTAGCCCCAACACTCTTCAAATATTCAATTTCGTTGTTTATATGTTATTTTGATAATTTAGTGTTAGTAAGTTATTTGTTTTGTACTTGGTTGTATCATTTAACACCTGAAGAAGTAAATGCTTCATTTTATAAGTTTAAGGTTCACCACTAATTTATCTTTGAATATTCTTTTTCTTGGTTATATGATAATATCCCCAAATGTAGACCCTCCAGTTACTAAAAGACTGAATTATGAGTAAGACATCCTTTGCAGTTCATTAATGTTCGATAGCTAACGACTGAAATGGAAAATATAGAACAATTACTCAGTTAAACTTGATGTAGGATACTGTTTGTTCCTTCTTTAAAACAAAATCATATATTTCAATCTTATTTTTAGCATTCTTTTACCGTCAGTTATCCCAACTGATCACAATTTAAGGTGTCATTAACGTATGGTTAATTGCTACAACAAGTATATATGCAAGCTGCAGAAGACAACTACTGGTGAATATTTTGATGTCTTTTATGTGTATGTATTTCCCTTATAATCACATTGCTCAGAAACTATAATAACTAAAGTGCTGATTTGAATGGCAGCTGGCCGCATGGATCCGAAAGGAAATCGAGATGGGGTGAGTGAATGTTTAAGAGAGTTTTGTCCTTCCATTGACATGTCAGTCATTTTGTATTTTGTTTGTCTTTGTTCGCGTACCATTTTTCTTGGGCTCATGGGGTAAATTTTCTTGAGACTTTTTTTATCTCTAAAATTGTTGTGTTGTTTTATTATTTTTTTTCGCAATAATTAGGGATTGATGTAAAAGGTCTTCGTGATATTCTTAGACAACGGTGGTGTGCCAGTCGAGAGATTTGCTTTCAAACTGGATGTGAATCAATCTTATAGTTCTATGGTGGAGCAAGCTGATTTGGAGCTCTCTTAGGTCATTTTTTGTTAAGCTCATGTTTCAGTTCCTCTGACTAATGTTCTTCCACAAAGTAGATGTGGATTTGATGTAAGTGTTTGTTTTAATGGGTACTATTGTGATTGTTTTTCCTAGAAGAAAGTGATCAAGATGAGTAAATATTTGAGTATTTTTCAGCTAACATATCAATTTCCTTATAAGTTTGTGAAACATGCCCAAATTCATGAAAGTAGTTTCAAACTGATTAAAGTTTTATTCTTTGTTTTGAAAATTATACGGGTGCGACCCAAGAGCGCTTGGATGAGATGACTTGGGTCTCTTCCAGCTTAACCAGTGGTCTCGTGTTCGAACCTTGGGAATGCAGCAGTGCTAAAACTCTTGAAAGAGAGCTTTGCCGCCCTTGTGCTCCTACCCGGCTCGATTCCGGATTAGTCGGTTCCCCTGTGGATCCAGAAACCGGAAGGTCCCTGTACCAAAAAAAAATTGTAGGGGTGCATATGAGGTGCTATGAACTATTTATCATGCCTTTTGATAGTGTTGTAAGAGTTTATGGATAGTGAATTTAACGAAAACATGCAGTTTTTTTTATAAAGAATTGAACTGCCCAATATTTAACTTGCATATGCATGGTTTTATATCACTTTAAATTCATGATTCCATGAAAATGAGCCTGTGCGTTGCCGTGGAATACAATTATAATTTGAACTATAGGTTTCTGTAGCTGTAAGTTTGGAATTTGTCATCACCAACAACAGGAACAAAATGACATGTCCAATTTTCACTACGTTTTGATGTGCTCTTCCTTTGTTGATTTGAACGCATCTTGGAAAATCGTATTTATTTCGTTTTTACGCTCGTTTGTATCACAGATTGCATGTGGGAAATAAAGGGTTACTTCCGGTCTCTGCCTGAGGCTAGCACTAGCAAAGAATGTCGGGATGTGGGTCCCAATGGATACAAAGCTGTGGCAGCTACCATCTTATATTATTTCCATCAAATCTATGAGCAGTGATCATAGATCTCTAGGCTTCCAGCTGTATTTGGAGCACCACCCGGGCCCATTTGAGCCAAAGAATACTAGGTTTGTTGGACAACGTTAGATACTTGCTAAATAGGCTGCCCGATCAAATTCAATTATTTCCACTTTCCAGGCAGAATTCTTGTGAGTACTGCATCCTAGGTTTATGAATTCATGCAATATTTTCTTCGTAGTGTTAGCTTTTTTTTATGTGGATTATTGAATCACTTTGACAATATTTTCTTACACAAGATTTACACGTTTCTATGTTATTTTCGATTGAAAAATGAAGTTTCTATGTTTCTTCATCATCATTACCTTCATTATATAGGCCACTGCATAATGCAACTCTGTGTGTGTGTGTGTGTGTGTTTCTGTGAAAGTGAGATTAACGAATGTTACTGCAGTCGTTGGGAGGCAGCATACAAGTCCCTATTCATTTGTACATTTACAATGTTATTGTATATAATTACAAACATACAAACTTTTATGGTTAATTAAGCAGATCTATGTAATTAATGATTTTTTTTCATTTTAGTCTTTAGATTAATTATGGGACATAACTTGAAAATGTCTTCTTTTTTTTAAAGATTAATTATGGGACATAACTTGAAAATGTTTGTTTATTTTTTATTTTTTTTTATTATTTTCGAACAAGAGGTGAGTGCTTCTTTGTAGTCGAACTATCTTTCGTTATGTTGAACTCTTTGTCACTTATTTATGCTTCATGATGTAGTTAGATTTTCATTTTACTCATTGGTTGTTAACTTGTTATGGTGGAACATAATGTATTTTAGATACCAATTTTCGTTTAATTTTTGTTGTGCTTTTTGGTTGTTATTTATTTGTAATAATGTCTTATTGAACGTCACTTGGAAATATTTTGTAAATATTTTTACAAAATATAAGACATAATTATACTTATGAAGTTAAAATAAATAAAAGCTAATTTAGACCCGACTGTGCTGTGCACAGTCGGAATCAAACTAGTTTTCAATGACATTGGATTTCGATCATCTACCACGAAGTGTAATCAAATTGCTATTTTTATTATTCTTACATTTTTACTTATAATTTTCTTCTTCCAAGATCATCTATCACAAGCCTAATCAAATTGTTATTTTTATTATTCTTACATTTTTACTTATAATTTTCTTCTTCCAAGATCATCTATCACAAGTCTAATCAAATTGCTATTTTTATTATTCTTACATTTTTACTTATAATTTTCTTCTTCTAAGTTCCAAGTTCAAGTGAAATTGATACTATAAATTGCCATTTATACTAAATATATGAGACTAATGTCAGAGATCTCATTATATCTCTATTAAAGAAAATTCTAAAACAGCTAAAAATTATTTACCAAATGAGATACACAACACATGTATAAAAATAACAACATTATTGCAACAATATAGGAATAGTCATATCAAACACCAACATCCTCAAAGCAAAGGATATGCAAGTATACCTATCTTTGCACAATTACATAATACAAAGTAAATACATATATAACAATAAAAAATGTTGCCTTTTGGACAATACATTACGTTTCTGCATTAAAAAATATTAATTCATTTCAACAAGTGACCATCCATCATAAAAATACCATCTTGATTTCAACAATTTCAAAACAATGAAAATGATAATTTAAATGCTGGACAAACATTCTACCCATAAAAGACTAAATTTAACGATTAGATATAAGGCGACTATGCACGGTAGACCACTAGTAATTAATTTCAAAATAATGAAAATGATAATTTAAATGTTGGACAAACATTCTACCCATAAAAGACTAAATTTAACGATTAGATATAAGGCGGCTGTGCACTGTAGATCACTAGTAATTTAATTAATATGTGGTCACTCCTACATATATAATTTTCTAAGTGATTTACCTATTTTTTTGTACCAAAAAAAAAAACAAATCTAAGTGATTTACAAGTTCTTTATATAAAACAATTAGATTAAAAAAAATATATCAAATGTAAAACTATAATATTATGAGCTGTTAAAATGTTTAGAATACAACAATCCCACTTTCATACGAATTCAACTCAAATACTATTATTACATGAGTGGGAAATTCTCACCCCTCTTACATTTTAATTTTATACAAGTCTCTCTCTTCATAAAATTTGGACCACTAGATTAAATTTACATGATGCAATCAATGGTCATTACAAAACACGAGACGGTGTTGTATAAGTTTGTAAATATTAGGGTAAATTGCACTTTTGGTACCCAAACTAAAGTTCATTTCGGAATCAGTACCCACTTTTTAATATTTTCAAAATCAATACCCAAACTTTTGCTCTGTTAGCGACGTTAGTACCCGGTCGTTAGTTGTCTGTTAGTCGTTAACGATTTTGACTAACATCGCAGTTAGGGTTTGAATGCCTTCATTTTTTTCCCCAATTTCTCGCGTTCCTGAAAAAAAAAACCCTAACTTCCAATTTTTTTCAATTCATTCATCAAAATGATGATCGAACCCTCAAATCAAAGCCCGAGTTTAGAATTTCCAACTGAATTCTTCTAATTGCTGCTCGTTTTCTCCAATGTTCAGCTCGATTACTCAAATTGAAGCCCGACTCTTCAAATTTCAACGTGATTCCTCAAATTGCAGCCTGAATCTTCAATTTGCAAGTAAATTCTAGTAATTGCCGCCTGTGTATTTCAAATCCCACCCGATTATTGAAATTCCAAATCGATTCTATGGCGAAAAGAGATCGAGCAGATACGAAAGGAACTTCAGTATACGGTATGTTTCATGTAAATTTTACTTTAACACTACTTAAAGTCATGTAATATGCTCGACTTTGCTTTAACACTGCTTGAAAATAAGGTTTTATTTTTTTAATTTTTTTTTTATTGCCCAGATGAGGATACGAAGTTCACATTGAATTTTTTTCATGGAGGGGAGATGATTGAAAGCTTGTCAAGGTATTACAGAGGGGGTTTTGTAGATTATTTTGATGGTGTTGATGGGGACATGTTGGGTCTTATTGAAATGAATGATTTTGCCAAACAATTAGGTTATGAGGAGCAAAATATTAGGTTTTGGCATCAATATGGTCACTCATTGTATAGGGGAGCAAAAATCTTGTCCAGTGATTCTGATGTTCTTGATATTATGAAGTTTATTCCTCATAATAGAGAGGTTCTCATTTACATTGAACATTTAAGCCATCCACAACCTATGCAGCCTTCTAGTTTGTCTTCTAGTTTACCTTCTACTTTGCATGACAATGAAGAACCTGTTCTTGATTTTTCCTTTCTTGATGACATTAACACTGCAACACCACAAACAGAAGGACACCCTGATCCAATTGTAGAACATAATAGTGATGGTCATAGTGATAGTGATGTGTTAATTGATTCTTAGTATGACATGATGGAGGATGATAGATTGTATGAGAAATATGTTGATCATGAGTTGAGTTTGTTGGCTTAGGTAAGAGTTCCCTGTAAACTTCATCAAGGATCTTGAATAAATAATTTGGTGTATACGAAATACTTATTTGATGCGGAAGACAACATAATTAGTGATCTTGATCTTGATGATCACACGGGCTTGATCGATTGTTAGATCTAAATTAGTTTCTCTCTCCTGGCCTTCTCTTAACGTAGCAGAAAACTGATAGGAAAACTGCGTACCCTAATAGGAGGAGAGATGACTAATTTATATAGGGGTGTCTTTATATCTGGTACGTCCATCAAATATCCAGATTAATGGCTTAGATTTGTTTGACCATTAATTAAAGACCTAGCCCAATAGGATAATTAATTGTGAGCACAATACTTTCGGGTCACATATTCTTACATTCTCCCACTTGGTCCGAAAGTCCTTAATATAATGGTATAACATTAATTGCGCATAAACAAATCTCATTATGCCATACATCATAATAAACTATGACACGATAAACTATATAGTGAGAGTTATGGCGGTTGTACACTCTCGATTCGCATACTTCCTTCCATATACTACTACACTAACAGTTTGACACATCAAGTTCCATAATTATATATAAATATCACTAGTTGGCTGGATGGCTGTGCACGCACAGCCGACTCTAGTCCAATCTATAATTATAACCAATATTTGTCAATATTTAAAAATACACACTCATTTTTTTTTGCAAGTATAAATGTAATAAAAAGTACACACAAACGGCTCAAATTTAGTCAACAATGAAGTTAAAATTTGGTTTAATACAATGCATTCACCATACGACCAACAAAAGTCAAGAAGATAATCAATAATGGCACCATTTTTGCTTTCCAAGCATGAATATATAATGCTCTCCACATGATGATGGAAAGTATACCTAGGTGCCTTGAAGGAAACATAAGATCATTGAAACAAGTAATAAAAGTCCATCGCCAGATTCGAAACACTGTCAACTATGAGGACATGACATATCTCGTAGAATGTATCGTACTCAAAAGAGAGAGATCAATGAATACGGATTTTCCCAGATTTAACAAATTCCTTCCTTGTCACTTAATTGCCAGTTTTTAGCACCACAAGAAGGAATTCCACAATCTACAATCAAGCATCACAGTTAAACAGTCGACCTAAGGAAATAAAATTAGATAAAAGATGAATTATTTATATTGGTAACAACACGAATTCTGTCCTCATGTTTTTCTGGGAACTAAACAACAGTGATATCATAATTCAATAATAACTACTTGATATCATAATTAAATAATACCTACTTCAGGCATGTCAAAATGTTCAACCCTTGTAAATTAGTTGTAAGTTCTGTTTCCATGAATTTATTTAAGATAAAATGATCAATATGCTCCAAAATTCAACCTATTGCATTTAGGGTGGATAAGGCTGGCCATTTAGAGTTGCAAGAAAAATTATACCATTGCATACTAAAAACTAACCATTAAACAGTATTAATACTGCGAGAGGAGGCCTCATTCGCCATAAGTTGTGGGTAAAACCTCTCCACATATGCAACATTCAAAGTATGAGCATACCCTAAACATGAATCAAGTAATGCTTATTATGACATTCTTAGAAAATCATAAACTACAATCTCATGTAAATTGTAACAGGCTACAAATTTTGCCTGCAACAAATATGTATGTTGTGAAAGAATTCAACATGCTATTAGAAGACATAAAGATGCATAATCGAAAATATATGGATCAAAAACGTCACTGAGATCCTCATAAACTAATGGCAATACAACAAACTAAATAGACATACCTGCCACGAATGAGGATGATAAAATGGCAATACTCATGACCAATCAAATTGACACTGAGATGATAAACCTAACCGAAGAACTCCAGCCTCTTGTCGTCGTCTTTGTTGCTTCTTATGCCAATTGACAAGTAACAAATCTGATCACAAATCCCATTTTTCAGAATGAATGATGGCGCTACTAAATTGGCACTAAATCCGTAGTAGAAGTTGATCCTAGTATAGCATAATCATAAGCTCACCGTCGATGGCGGCTCGCGAATTTCTGTTAGATCCAAAGGTCGGTCGCGTAAATCCTTCCAGAATCCTTCGAATCAAGATGTTGCATAGATGGTCTGAGTTGTACTGCTGCATAAATAGTACTCAAGTGTAACTGCATAACAAAAACATGGACATAAGATGAAGACTTACATCCATTCCAACATCTGAAGAAACTTTAGAATTCAACTTCGAGCAGGGATATCATAAAATAGTAATAAAATGGTCCATAAGAGATCAAAAAAAGATGCTTTGTTTACTGCCTACGTAAAAGATGCACACAACAATGACAACAGTTCTCAGTATATTCAAGTGTCTGAAGAACCTAATATGGCCTGAGCACTAACTGCAAATATGCAAATACCATTCCCAACTGTAAGCTGCCTCCAACTTTTATCATTTCAATTAGTTTTGTCAATCCGGAGTGTATCATTTGCTTGAAAAATATTCAAATGACAACATGCTTTGCCATCTGCACTCCGAATCAACCCCAAAGTCATAATTCTTGGAGTTGTTATCACCGAGCAGATCAATCTTCACTTCTGGACTTCTTGACTTTACCTCACCGAAATTGCAAACAACAAAACATTAGAAATTACAGACATAGCTCAAAAACAGATTCTTTATCGTATGATAACATAATTACGTTAATGTCATAAAAATATTTGAAGTATAAATAGTTGGGCATACCTCTATTCATATTTCACCCAATTGATATGGCGTCGATATCTTCGGCCTCAGTAGATACTGCAACATATACAACTGAGGAAGAGAAAATTGTAAAGCTTCATCATCAAAATTGGGAAACCAGACGTTACATGAAAATTCAAATGAATATACCCGAGTTTTGGAGTCAACCGAAGGAGCAAAATAAACGTCGATTTCTTGAACCACTTCGGCTTCCGCTGCTTGAGTTTCCATTAAATCAATTTTCTGTTCGTCCTTCACTGTCAACTTCACATATCTGGATTGGGGAAAATATCATCTGCGAGGCGGCAGCGGAGGGCAGAGCTAGAATTTGGTTGGGGTTGTAAGTGTTGCCTCGACCGTGAATTGTTACAGATAGAAAAAGAGAGGGGTTAGGGTTTGAGGGTTGGAGAGTGAAAAAAGCTCTTAAAATACTAACATGAATGCTCAATAGTGTCAAACACTTAAGTCAGAAGAAAATAACATGAAAAAGGCAGAATACGCTAAAAGCCTAAAATTATAATAATGCATAGCTCTTTCAATAGTGAAAAAACTTCTTACCATTTTCTACAAAAGGTTTTCAGATTTACCCTCCAGATGTTGGGTATTAATGTCTTTTCCCGCACCATTTTGACCAACACCATTTTTACTCTCAATTTCGATTTTTTGCCCTTTTGAATTTTCTTTCCCTGAAATTTGGGCTACCTACTGCACCTGATCAGTAACTTTCCTAATGGGATTTACATCCAGACTTGTTTTCACGTCTACTACTGCTCCAAGAGGATGATTTGGAAAACCCATCTTTTGCTCCCGATTCTGTTAATATTCCAAAAGATCAAGTGAATAGTATTCAGTAGCTAAGTTCACGAATCAAGCGTCGAAAAACAGAAACAAAAGAAATGAATTTTAAAAAAAAAACTCCAGCGAGTTATCTAGTAATGCGAGCGTTTTCGAGTCATATTTTTCTTAATAAACAATGCCCAATGGTTCTTTCAATGAGGTATGTGATTCCTATCAGTTATAAAAGGAAACACAGTTAATCAAACCACAAATATATAAAGTTTCTTATAATCAATACACTTGAAACAACATAAAAGGTAAGGGCATGGCAAGAAGTATATACACCTGAGGAAGCACATGTAATGGCCTGACTTCACAAGCAAAAGTCTTAAAACAAGAAACCAAGAATTCAACATACCTCTTATTAGGAAAAACAGAAACCAAAACAAAAAGGCACAAGTTGACCATGTGAAATAGGAGAACTTACAAAGGTAGAAACATCATCCACAAACTCATTCCTGGCTGCAAGAACGGAAAAGAAAAACATGAAAAAATTAGGATAACAATACAGTACAATAAAGATTACCCATTAAAGACATTAAAATAATGATACGCGCGCATGTTGGTAAAATCAGATCCCATGTGCAAATAGGGAAACCAAAGTGAAAAAGTAAGTGGTAATAACCAGTTGATTTGCTCTTTGGGCATACCTTTTTTCATCGATCGAGTAGCTCTTTCGGATTTTCAAAAAACCGGTCGCTGTTACTCGTTCCGAAGGAGATCTTCTTCACCACCGATTGTCACTTGAAATCGCCTCACTCGTCCTCAAGCCTACCTTCATTTTGGTATATTTGGAAAGGAAACACCACTAAGAAGAATTCAGATTAAGAAACTAACAAGAAGTCAAGATGTGGTCAAGATTTTGCTTCATCCTCTTGCTAAATTACCATACATTTCCTTACCTTAGCTACCACAAAACTAAACAAGTCGGATTTAACAAACAGATCAATATACCTGCAGCATGTCAAACAAAATTATCTGAAGTGCCTTGTTTCTAGGATCATTCTTATGCTTGTGGTTCATAGGTCTGATGTTATGAATATCATGAGAAAATGGCAGATTTTAGCATCCTATCCCCAACTGTCTGGAGCTCCATGAATACCACAAGTGTGTCCAAGAAATCAATGGTCGTTGATTATGTGGCAAAGAAACAAAATACCTGTAGATTGTTTTTACTGGCAATGCAAATAGTGATATTACGTTTACAGTCTCTATCAAGAATTATGCATTATGCACTTAAACTTCTGTAAAGCCTATGGAATCAATCAATAACTATGATCCGTAATTCAGTAGTCGACGTTTTATTTGACTGCAGGCCACGAAAAATCAAGATCAGGACCCCTCTGATTGTCGGTCGCTGCCATAGAGTGGAGAGTCTCGACTCCCGACGCAGTTGACGGCGAGGGTATTGTCCTCTTTGAGGTCCAGATCGACCAGATTGAACTATGATGGCTCCTTGGTGGATCACGTTGAATCGAAAAGGACCCCCCCTCCCCCCGACAATAGTCATCAACCATGCTCATCTGAGTGCATTAACGACTGTTCATGGTAACCTGAGATAGTATATCTTACTATAAGTATGGCGTAGGGCTTCGTTGAACAGTCTGTCTCCACAGGAAAATGTTGGCTGAGGAACCCTAATTTCACAACAAAACAGGCGCACAAGCACAATGAAAAAGAACACAAAAACAAACTGTAAATAGCAGTCAGATAAAAACAATATACTTAAAAAAAAAAAGATGCGACGCAAACAGAGATGAAACCACTCACCGGCATATTCGTACACTTGCATCTTCACGGTGGAGATGTTGCTGGACTACTGCATAAGGAGCAAATAGCGGCAGCAGTATACCATGAGCCCTGATACTCTAATCTAAACCTTTCAGCAGCTGACCGGATTTGTTTGACCATCTAAATGGATGTTGGAGCTTTGGGTTCTAACCTCTGCATCAACCATCGTCGGAGTTGTACCGTCTCGGTTGGCTTCATGTGTATCTCTAAATGATTGAACTCCCGCGGCCATGGCAGTTGGTGTTCAATCTGTGAACCACCAATATCAATACAAACCACAAATATAAAAACTAAAATACTTTACAGCAGAAGCTCAAAGAATCATTAAAAAAAATCAAAACTCATTTTTAAATTTGGAGTGGAAAAAGACGTCGGTGAACATATTATCCTGACCTTTGAATTGTTGGGCAAGATTCTTCCTTTTCGGTTCACAGCGCCTCCTGTCTCCAAGGTGAGGCTGCTGACAGGTGGCAACGCATGCTCCATATATGTCAACCTTTGACGCAAGCTGCCGTCCCGTACTCAGATCCGTCGATTAGTACATTTTCAGTTCGTTTTTTCTTCAATTCAAACCCAAATCCCCTTCTCCTCGACCTGCGGTCGTGTTGTATGGAACCGACGAAGATGCAGCTGCCGACTCCATAATTAATTCCTCTAGAAATTAGTTGTTCTCCTTTAAGTATAGACAATATAAGATGGAGATGGCTAGGGTTTGATGGAAAAAGAGAATGGGAGTAAGCGAAATAAATTCTTGCAGAGTTTTTACCAATTTTCGATTTGTTGGGCTAGGGTTTGGTGATAGAAGAGAGGGGAGGTTTGGGGGGAGAAATTGGCCTAGTCGTTCGATTGCGCTACCACCTGAGGGTACCTGTAGCCGCGTGGGCTCATCGGAGCGGTGGAGGAGATGTTCGAGTTGAAGAAAATGCAATGGTCGTCATCGATGGACGCCGATGAGAGTGAAAGACGGGAAAAAGAAGTAATCTTCTCCTAACTGGCAGTGTAATCTTTGAGAGCATGAAATTGAGGGGAAAGAGAAGTTACGTGTAGAATAAAAATTGTAATAGTGTAACTAGCAGAAAGCTTTATGGTGGTCTGAGCAGATTTCCCGGAGAATGCCTCACACACGTCTACCAAGGGCAGTCCAGTAATTCAACACTAAAAGCAGTGGCACTATCCGTAAATATAGGCAAAATTGGATGGCAATTTGTTAGAAAAGAATGGACACGTGTCATGCTCCTAACCCCTTACATTTTTGCTTATATGTAAGGGGGAGATAATGTCCACTTGTCATGAAGACATTCATTTCTTGTTTTAAAAATAATGTATGCAAAAACATAATGAACAAGAAATTCGATAATAGTCAGAAACATAACATCAATGAGCTCAATAGTGTGCCATAACATCTTCATAATCAATCATCAATAAAACCAAGACCCATTCTATGTACATGTTCTTTAATGTCTTTGGTTGTAGACCTTTAGTTAACGGATCAACAATCATAAGGTTCGTTCTTATATGTTCAATGCACACTCTTTGTTCCTGAACTTCCTCCTCAGCGGAAAAATACTTTAATTCCATGTGTTTTGCACCCTTGGAATATTTGTCGTTTTGGAGAAGAAAACTGCTGCGAAATTATCACAATATATTTTCAGCGGCTTGGTAATTGTGTCGACAACCCCAAGTTGTGAAATAAGGTTCCGCAGCCATAATGCGTGAATTGTAGCCTCATATTAAGCTACAAATTCAACCTCCATAATAGATGCAACTATGACAGACTGTTTGACACTTTTCCATGAAATTGCTCATTCGACAAGGAGAGTCACATAGCCAAACGTTTACTTGCGACTGTCAATGCACCCAACATAAATAAGAATCTAAATATCCAATCACCTCAAGGCGATCACACTTCCTAATCGTGAGCATATATATGATCTTTCATCCCTTAAAGGATATCATTAATATATGGAACCAAAAATATAAACTTACTCCCACTGATCTTCTGGTATATACACTGATCAACAGTGTTTTCTTGAAAACCAAAAAACGTAATAGTATAGTTAAACTTAAGATACCATTGCTAGAAGCTTGTTTAAGTTCATATATTGACTTCTTAAGTTTACACACCATATGACCCTTTCATTCTATGGATAAACCATCGGGTTGATCACATAAACTTCCTCATCTAAGTCCCCATTAAAAAAGGCCATTTTCACATCCATTTGATGTAACTCTAAATCATACTGAGCTACTAAAGTCATAATGAAAAAGTCTCTTTATAATCAATGTCATCTTTCTGAGTATAACCCCTGACAGCAAGTCTAGCTTTATGTCGTTCGATATTGCCACTCGAGTCGCGTTTGGTCTTAAAGACCCACTTATACCCAACTCGTTTTGAACTTTTTGGCGATTCTACTAGATCCCAAACATTGTTTTTGGCCATAGAGTTTAACTCTTCTTTAATATCATCAATCCATTTATGAGACTCGTCACTGTTAATGGCTTGTGAAAACAAAACAGGATCTTCATCAATGCTAGTAACATAATCCAACTCTTGCAAATAAACAATATAGTCATTCGGAATAGCAGATATTCTCACCCTTGTAGGTTTACTTAATGCTATTCCACGTGGTTCATTTATATTAGTTGGTGGCAAGTTAGTCTCTTCATGGGGTACTACTTCATCCCAATTTTGTCCACCATTATTTTGTGGTTGTGGAACAATATTTGGTACAACTGTGGATATTGGAACATTAATGGGTAATGGAACATCAACCCTAATTTCATTAATTTCCACAGTTTCTTTAGCACTCCCACTAACTTCACTATTTCCAATAAATCTAGCATTGCCCGTTTCTACGATTCTAGAACTATGATTAGGACAGTAAAACATATACCCTTTGGACTTCTCTGGGTAACCAATAAAGTAACCACTCACAGTTCGAGAATCCAATTTCTTTTCATGTTGGTTGTATACTCGTGCTTCTGCCGGACAACCCCAAACATGCAGGTGTCTTAAACTAGGTTTCCTTCCAGTTCATAACTCAAAAGGAGTTTTAGGAACTACCTTACTAGGAATCCTATTTAGTAGATACACGGCAGTCTTAAGTGAATACATCCACAAAGATTTGGGTAATGATGTATTACTTATCATACTCCTAACCATATCAGTTAATGTTCTATTTCACCTTTCCGCTACACCGTTTTGATGAGGTGTTCCTGGCATAGTACACTGTGCACATATGATATGTCTTTTAAGGAACTTAGCAAATGGATCGGGATTTTGTCCCGATTCATCATACCTTTCATAGTATTCACCACCTCTATCAGACCTTACTATTTTCACCTTTCTGTCTAACTGCCTTTTAACTTCATTAATGAAAACCTCAAGTGCATTTGCAGCTTCAAATTTTTCCTTGAGCAGATAGACATAACCATAACGTGAAAAATCGTCTATAAAGGTAATGAAATACTTTTCTCCATTAAAAGATGGAGCATCAAAAGGTCCACATATATCGGTGTGTATAATTTCAAGAAGCTGACTACTTCTTGTGGCTCATTTCTTGTTATGTTTGGTTTGCTTTCCCTTAATGAAATCCACACACAACCCAAGATAGGTAAAATCTAGATCCGAAAGAATCTCATCTTTCACCAACCTTTGCACTCCTTCTTTGGATACATGACCCAAACGTTTATGCCACAAGAAAGCAGAGTTCTCATTTGCTACACCACGTTTAATTCCAATGTGTTTGATGAACACACATTAAAGATGCAGAAAAATCAACATCAAGTTTCAGTTTATATAAACCATCCATAAGAATTCCAGAACCAATAACGAAATCATGTTTATCAATCAAACTGAAACATCCATGTCCAAACTTAAAGGAAAACCCAAGAACATCAAGTCTAGAAATAGACATTAAGTTTCTAGAAAATGAAGGTACATAGAGAGTTTGTAAAAGATCCAGGTGGTGCCCGGAATCTAAAACAATACGATAAGTCCCTATTCCATCAATTGGGGCCTACATACGGTTCCCTATAAACAAAAAGGTTCTCATTTGGGTTTTTGCTTTGGATTGTAAAAAATCCCTGCATCACAATAAAAACATGAATTGTAGCACCAAAATCCAACCATCAAGTATTTGAAGGAACGTCGGACAAGTTTGATTTGAAACATACAAAGGTATTGGAAGTACCTTTATTTTCATACCAAGACTTGCATTTCCGGCAATCTTTCTGTATGTGACCTTCTTTCTTACAGAAATAACATTTATTTGTCTGATTTTCTTTCTTTTCATCATTAGTGACATATGAAACTTTAGCAGGTCCTTTCTTCTTAAACTTGTTGGATTTCGGTTTGAGAACATCATTAGCTCCTCGACCCATAAGGTTGACTGTATGAACTCCTTGTGCCTTAAGTCTCGTCTCCTCCTGAACAAGCTTACTGGCCAATTCATTAACATCCCACTTATCCTTAATAGTGTTATAGTTAATTTGAAAAGGCCCATATTCAGAAGGCAACGAGTTAAGCATAAATTGCACCAGAAAAGAGTCATCCACAGTCATACTCAGAGACTTAAGCCTTGCTGCAAGATTAGTCATGTCAAGAACATGTTGCTGCATACTACGCGACCCATCATACTTTTTGGTCGTGAGTTCAGCCATAAGTGTTCCATCCAATGACTTATCCGCGGAACGAAAACGCTCTTCCACAAGCAAAAGATATGCTTTTGCATCCACATTATCGGGAAGAGTTGACTTAATGTTGTTGGCAATCGTCATTCGCATAAAGCTCAAACATAATCTGTTAGACCTGTCCCAAGCCTTACGGTTTGATTTCTCAGCCTCACTGCTTTGATCATTAGTGTCAGCGGGCTTTTCTTCAAGCATAGCCAAGTCAATATCCAAAACACCTAAATGGAAATTGACTTACTCACGCCATTCAGAGAAATTCAAACCATTGAAGACAGTAACAGAAGAAGCTTGCGAATGAAGAGAGATAGCTGCACAACCATAAACGCTCACTTAATTAATAAATTCAGAAAATACATTCATCACATATATTGCAGGTCTCCTTTGGGTAAACACAACAATATATATCATTATCATAAGTCGAATGTCATTTAACACTTAACGAGAAATTAAATAAACTTCGTCTAACATACATAGTATCTTTGGATATCTACATACGCTCGACAAAAGGACATTATATTCCTCCTTAATGTTTATTAGTTATAGAACATTGATTCACCTTTGGGTAAATCCATAATTTCTAACAACCAATAAACTAATTATCTTAAATAATGACATTCTCAAGAGAACTTAAGTTATATGATCAAATATTACAAAATTAATCCGGCCACTTTGGTGACTAGCAAATTAATTTTCCCTTAATGTCATATAACAATCAATGGTAACAATAACTATATGACCGAACATTAATAATTAATTAGGCCACTTTGGTGACTAACAAATTAATTTTATCTTAATGTCATATAATAAGCATTATAACAATAAAATTATATGACCAAACATAAAAAAATTAATTAGGCCACTTTGGTGACTAACAAATTAATTTTGGTTAATGTCATATAATAAACATAATTATAACATCATGATTTATAATTCGTACATCATCAAAAAAATAATTTGATTAAATCATAAATCAACTGTATCAATGCATGCGTCCTCAAAATACCTTCAGAATTCTAAGCAAAACATGAGTTACTTGCAAGCATTTAAATATATGCATTGATCGTGGGCCATGGCTCCCACTTGCATAAAACTCAATTTGACAATCTTAAACTTAATGTGCCATCATCATAAATTTGACAAGTGTCCACTGCATCAATCTATCAGTGCGGCCATGAGAACAGAGAAAGAAGCTATATTTCTAAACATATAATTTCGATACCGCCAAATTTTGATTGATTCAACACATATTCAGGAAATTAATTCGCGAACAAGAAATAATTGCAATTCAAGCCATCAAATCGAATAATCGATTAAGATTGTCCAATAAACATCACAGACAAAATAATCTCTCAACATTCCTACAAACAAATTATTTATTCACAACACATGCTCTGATACCACATGTAAACTTCATCAAGGATCTTGAATAAATAATTTGGTGTACACGAAATACTTACTTGATACGGAAGACAACATAATTAGTGATCTTGATCTTGATGATCACACGGGCTTGGTCGATTGTTAGATCTAAATTAGTTTCTCCCTCCTGGCCTTCTCTTAACGTAGCAGAAAACTAATCGGAACACTGCGTACCCTAATAGGAGGAGAGAGGACTAATTTATATAGGGGTGTCTTTATATCTGGTACGTCCATCAAATATCCAGATTAATGGCTTAGATTTGTCTGACCATTAATTAAAGACCTAGCCCAATAGGATAATTAATTGTGAGCACAATACTTTCGGGCCACATATTCTTACATTCCCACCCTCTGAAAAACATGTTGGGAGATGAAGTTAGTTCTAGATTAGAAGGGGACACATTAGAACCAGTCAATAGAACCAGTCAATAGTAGTGATGAGCTTGAGAGTTTGGTTGGTTCTGATGAAGATGACTTGTGCATGCCAAAGTACCCCAAGTACAACCCTACTAGTGATAGTAGAAAGCCAATCCTTAAATTAGGATTGATATTTAGTACCAAAGCAGAGGCAAAGTCTGCCATTGAAACTTACTGCTTTAGGGCTGGGAAGTCAATTTTCTTTGATAAGAATGACAGAAGAAGGCTTAGGGCAAGGTGCAAGACTTATGGTTGTGAATGGAAAGCATATGTTGCTCCAATTCAACATGGCAGTACTTGGCAAGTTAAGGTGTTCAATGATGAACACACTAACTGTGCTTGGAGCTATAATAATTATGCTATAAAGTCAACTTGGGTGGGTAAACATTTTATGAAAGAAGTCAAAAAAAATCCTAAGATACGAATAACAGGGTTTAGGGAACATGTGTGTTCTAAATTGAAGGCAAACATCTCCAAACACCAGGCTTATAGGGCCAGAATTGCTGCAAGAAGGCTCCTTGAGGGTGATGTGAAAGAATAGTATAGTAAGTTGAGGGATTATTGTGTTGAGTTACTAAGGTCTAATCCTGGGTCAACTGTGGTCCTCAAATTAATTGAAAATGAGGGTGTGGTAAATCAGTTTCATAGGTTTTATGTGTGTTTTAAAGCTTGTAAGGAGGGTTTCAAAGCTTTTAGAAAGGTGGTTGGGGTTGATGGGTATTTTTTGAAGAGGTTATATGGGGGTCAGTTGTTGACAGCTTGTGGGATTGATCCCAACAACAACATGTTTCCAATAGCTTGGGCAGTTGTAGAAGCTGAGACCAAAGATTCATGCCTTTGGTTTTTATCTCTGTTGGGGGATGATATAGGCATAAGTGAGGCTGAGATGTGGACCTTCATGAGTGATAAACATAAGGGATTAATACCAGCTTTTGAGAGTCTGTTCCCAGGGCAAAAAATAGATTTTGTGTTCAGCACCTTCATAGCAACATGAAGAAGTATGGTTTTTTAGGTTTGGCAATAAAGAAGGAACTGTGGGTTGCTGCAAGATGTAATAGGGTGGACGAGTTCAAAGCAAGAATGGATAAATTAAAGTCTGTTGATCCTAAGGCTTATGACTGGCTAGTGAAGAAGCCTCCAAATCAGTGGTCAAGATCTCACTTTAATTTAACACCTAAATGTGATATCTTGAGCAATAACATGTGTGAGAGCTTTAATTCACTTATTCTGTCTGCTAGAGAAAGAAACATCATTGGGCTGCTTGATACAGTGAGAAACATCATGATGGCAAGGATGCATACCAACAAAGAGCAAGCAAAGAAATGGGATGGTGGTATATATCCTAGGATAAAAAATGATTTTGGATGGGAACATGAAGAAGGCATGAGAACTCATTCCTATGAGGTCTGATGAGTGGAATTTTCAAATCATGGGGCCTTTTGAACATCACACTGTTGATGTTTTTGGAAGATCTTGTTCTTGTAGGAAGTGGGAATTGACTGGGCTCCCATGTAAGCATGTTATTTCTGCCATTTGGTGTAGAAAAGAAGAACCATGGTGGTATGTTCATCATTTTTACACTATTGAAACATATAGAAAGGCATATGAACTGCCAGTATTAGGGATAAATGATCCTGATTTGTGGCCTAATGTTGAGCTTCCCCCACCTATCCCTCCTGCAATTGTGAAGAGACCTGGAAGACCTAAGAAAGCAAGGAGAAGAAATCCAATTGAGCCACCAAGTGCATTGCCTCATAATCCCCTGAGATTGAAAAAGCATGTAAAGAACATGGCCACAATGCTAGAAAGCATAAGAAGGCTGACCAAAATGAAGAACAAGAGGAGATCCCAGTGAGTGAATCTCAGCCTCCACCAGCTACTGACAATGTTTTCTCAAGCCAGTCACTTGCACCAACACCTGCAAACAACAACAATGATGCTGAAGCTAGTAGAAATAGGGTAATTTACCCTTTTTTATCTTCTTTTTTAATTGTACTTCATCCTCATTTACTATGTCTTTTCCTCTATGTTTTGATTTAAACTTGTCATATTTATTTTGTCTATTTTTATAGTCTCAGGAAAAGAGAAGAATAACAATGAAGAGAAAAAGCAGTTAGTTGGATGGAAATGGCAATGAGGATCAAGGACAGACTGTCAATGTGAGTTATTGTGTTATAGAAGTGAGAGTTTTATTTCAGTTGGATTGGATTTTGAGTTCTTCGTTCAAAATAATTCCTTAATCACTTGTACAAATGCAGGTCACTCAATCTGAGGGAGTCACTTGTCATGTTGTGGTGAAAGGAGGTGTGAATTACATAACAGTCTCCAACATCAGAGCTGCTTTGAGGCCAAGGAATGGGCCATCTCCTAGTAAGGACAAGGCTGCAAACAAGTAACTCTGGATTTGTGTTGGCTTATTCTGAAATTATGTTGTTTGACTATTTAGATTTATTTTGTTTTAATTGTGTTGTGATGGGATAATGATATCTTTGATGATTCTGGCTTGACTGTTGATTTCTATTTATGATGATGAATTTTTTATGATGGATTGTGGTTTGAACAAGGTGGTGGAATGTGTTATTGTAGTGATTGACTGTGGATTTCTGTTTATGATGGATTGTCAAGATAATTTTGATTTAATTTTTTAATTTTCTTTGATTGAGTTCAGACAGAGGATAATGTTGCTCATTTGCATTTGGTTAAGTAATTTGTAATGAGATACATATGTTGGAAAATGAAAATGCTGCTTTCATTGACTTAGAAAATGCTGATCACATAAGTTGCATTTGCTAATTGCTAATTTTTGCTACTTAGTACATAGAACACAATTACTACAAGTAGAAAAAAGACTCCTACTTTTATAATGGAATTTTTCTTTTCATTTTCCAATGCAGCTAGTTGTTTTTCCAAATTTTATTCTTGCTATTGGATTTCCTCAAATCAACTTCCAGTTTTCCTTCTCTTATCATGAAGTCAATGACCTCATCCTCAAGCTTGTTCATTTTTGAAAGCAGTCCGGGTATTATTTGTTTGGAACGAGCACACATTTCCGGATCCAACCACTTGTAAAATCCACAATATTCAATTGTCTGCAAGAGAGAATAATACAATCATACATTTTTTTTATGAATATGATAAAAAAGAAAAATCGAAAATAATACCCCGTATTAGGAGCATGCCCAATATCTTCTTCCGGGATTGGTTTTTGTCCATGATGTCTTCAATGGGAGTTCTTCACCAAAAGGACACCAACATTTTTGGACAGGAAAATTATTATTCCAAGAAGAAGAACTGCTAGAATTACTTCTCATTTTTTTTTTCGGATTTTTTCTATTTTCTGTTGAAAGCTGCGATTTTTGATGGAAAAATATGGCTACATTAAGCCATATATATATAGAGTACACCAGGCGCGCAAAAAAATACATTTCCCTCTATTTTCACAACTAACGGTGACGACTAACGGGCTTTTGACGGACAACTAACGCCAGGTACTAATGTCGCAAACGGAATAAAAATTTATTATTGATTTTGCAAATATTAAAAAGTGAATACTGATTCTGAAATGAACTTTAGTTTGGGTACCAAAAGTACAATTTACCCTAAATTTTATTGGAAAATTTTAGGACACAAAATATTTGAAGATTTTGACTTCGTCAACGATCAGAAGAAAACCCTGTCCTGATTTTTATTGGAAAATTTTAGGACACAAAATATTTGAAGATTTTGACTTCGCCAACGATCAGAAGAAAACCCTGTCCTGATTTTTATTGGAAAATTTTACGACACAAAATATTTGAAGATTTTGACTTCGCCAACGATCAGAAGAAAACCTTAACGCGCAGATCAGAAGAAAACCTTAACGCGCAGTGGAAATGGATTCCGCTTCCTCCCCTACAAGCTCGGTCGTGCAGCCGCCGCCGGTCGAGGCGAAGACGGCGGCGAAACGAGAAGTACCGAAGAAGGAGATGGCGCACCGGACGAAGGTGATACAATTCATGGGGCGGACAAAGCCCATCATCCTCCAAAACGACAATGGCCCCTGCTCTCTTATCGCCATATGTAATGCCATTATTTTTCCTCCATTTTAGGGCTGGTTTTTGGGGTCATTATGCGCATCGTATGCCTGAACAAAGCTGGGTAGCATCTGCATTGTTGTTGAAGATTTTGCACGAATTGTTGCTTCATTTTTGCATAAAAGGATAAATGTGGTTATCTTTGATAGAAACCGTTGTGGACGACACTGTCAGGAAATGGGATATTTTGAGAATTGTGATGATTTGGTGGGCGTAGCATGTCTTCGTTCGATATGGAATTTTTTTGGATACGGGAATTGGTTCATCATTTGGCCAATTTTTTTTTTTTTTTTTGGTGGTATTTTGTTGTTCTTTTTGCTTTGCTTGTTGCTTATGGGGATAATGTGGCTGTAGTGATTATTGATTGTTTGGAGGGGCTTTGTTGTGAAGATGAAGATGTTAAAAATAGCACTCACTGAAATAAAGTGAGAGTTGTGTTTTGAGTCTTCTGATCAGTTGTGTTTCATTGAACTTTTGGTATTACATGAGGGACTCACGTAATCTACCACCACTGTTAATAATTAAGCGTTAATATGATTTCATGTCCTGCACTTATCTGGTGCAATATCTTGTATAGATAAGTTTTTTGATTAGATTCAGGGTGAGTATTGTATGCGGGAGCGTGTTAAACCTATACTGTAGTTACCTGATGTCTATTGAATTTAGTAATTTGATCTAAGATTCTTGGATTCACTAAATGTTAGTTTTTTTGGTTGTAAAACTCCAAGCTCAAATTATTTTGTAAAGTTGGGGACTTTGAACTTTATCTGGTTGCTTTAAGTTATCTTGATTCTTACTTCTGATGTATCATTGAAGAAGCCTTTTTATGAATCTTGTAATTCACATATGCTCATCATCTTTACGTTTTGCAAATTCGCTTTCCATTTATATTCTACCTTCTTCGCCTCGCCCAGTTGAATATTTCATTTCCTTCCTTTTATTTTTCTTTACTTTCTTTGGATCTTTTAGTTTCCTCCTATTTTTTTTTTCTCTTACTGCTGAAACGACATTGAAGGCCTAAAGGACTGGCCTTTTTTACTTTGTTTAATATGTAATAAAATTTGCCCATATCTGTCTGTGAATTTGGACTCAAGAACCTACTTTTGCCGACTGGCTGGTTTGCATTGGAGATTTTTCGCTTAAATGATTGTTAGAACATGTGCAATGACGCTGATAGGGTGAAGCTTCACATTATTGTTTTATGATTACTTTCTCACAATTGTATGATAATTCCGTTATGTTATTGGACTTACAGCTGACTAATTGTGTGCTTGCATATTGTGATAGGTAACGTGCTTTTGTTGAAGAATATTTTGAATTTGAGCCCAGATATTTCAGAGGTTTCACAGGAGAAATTGCTTTCACTTGTTGCTGACCACTTGATTGCTTCAAACAGTACTGACGTAATTCCTTTTTGTACTGAATTACTAATTAAGTATTGTACTTTTTGTGGTGGAAAAAGTCCTCCTTTTGAATATATTAAACCTTCCTTCTAAATCTTCATATTCTTTTTGTGAACTTGACTAACTTGGTTTGCTTCCTAAACAGAATATTGCAGATGCAATTGATTTGCTTCCTAAACTGGCAACTGGGATTGATGTAGATATCAAATTTGGAAGGTATATTTGATTTTTGATTCTTTGGCCGCCACAGATCGTCCGTGTCTGTATGTGCACTAGATATGCTATTGATGGCCATAGTGTTGCGTGTACAAAAAGCGTTTGCTTTACGATGTGTATATAAAGGCATATTAACAAATAGTTAGAATACTTGATGGGTGGCTCTACTATTGTTTGTAATGTTATTTTTCAGGATTGATGATTTTGAGTTTACTCGAGACTGCACAATATTTGATTTACTGGATATCCCGCTCTATCATGGATGGATAATTGATCCGCAGGTGGGACTTCCATTTTTTTTTTCCTTTCATGTGCTATTCTAAATTTTGTATTTTTTCCTTGAGGTTGATGTATTCTTTCTCCTTTTATTTTTATTTTTATTCCCCCCCCCTTTCTTTGAATAGAAAAAGTGTTGGAAAACTACCTAGAATCTATTCTTATGAAAATTGTGGAACAAAATTAAAGTCTGATATGATGCACGACTTGCATAATCACTGCACTTAATATGCTGGCAACATTTTTTTTTTTTTTTTTCAGATGTGTTCTTTTATACATGATGTACTTATTAAGGGTGGGCATTAATCAAAAAGTGCGCAATGAGCATGGTGTTATTTTGTGCTTATACACCCATAACCTGAAATATTATCATTTATGTCCTTTATTGGTGTAGGCTATTGATCTCATTTTGCTTTCAATGTGAACATCTTGTCAAATTAGTGCTGACATTTCATGATTTTTTGTATGCATGTTCTTCAGGACAAAGAAACTGCCAATGCGATTGGTCCAAAATCGTACAACACTATAGTGGTGGATCTTGTTTCACCAGCACCAGCTAAGGATAGCGACAATCAAAACGACCCTGAGGATGGTGTAGATTTTGTTGCGGAAACAACTGCAGCTCTTGGGGTGCCATCTCCTTGTCTTTCAAGAGGTCAATCTTTCGATGAATCCCCCAATAAAGCACGAAAGGGAGACATTGAAGAAGAAAGGGAGCTCTTGCGATTCATGAAATTATCAGAGGCAGAAATGTTCAGTTCAGTGCCGGATAGTGTAACTTATGAAAATCAAGAGCCTGTTTATGAGGGCGAGGTGGTTTTTGCCGAACAAGTTGGTAGAGGTTGTGTGATTGATGATGAATTCAAACAAGGTATGGTTATCTTGTTTTATACTTCTATTTATTTTCTTGTTTTATACTTTTATCAGTCAAACAAGGTATTGGTTATCTTGTTTTATACTTTTATTTATTTTCTTCTAAAAATAAAATCACCTTGTCCTATATTTATTTTGTTTATTATTTCTGAAGGTAAGTGTTTTTGTACTAAGTTGCTTATGCATCATGCCACATCTTTGGTTCTTGTAGGTGAACTGATCCGGAACTTTTTGAAGAATAGTGCTAGTCAGCTGACTATATATGGGTGGGTACCTTACACAGGCTAATTTGCTCTATAGCTGGAATTTACTTTTGGGCATTACAATTTTTTTGGTTGTTTGTTATTTTCTGCAGCCTATCTTGCTTACAAAAGGAAGTTAAGGAGCGCGAACTCTGTGTGTTCTTTAGGAACAATCATTTCAGCACTATGTTTAAGGTAAATTTATGGGGAAAATTAGCTGTATTATTCAAATGATATTTCTTACCGATTGCTTCTCTAACTACAATTGGGTTTTCTTGTTTTGCAGTATGAAGGTAAGTTATACATCCTAGCAACGGACCAAGGTTACCTAAATCAGCCAGATTTGGTGTGGGAAAAGCTGGATGAGGTGAGATTGGTATTACCAAATTATTAATTACTGAATATAACCATATTAATTACTGAATATAACCATAAGCGGACATAGAAATGCTTTGGTTGTTTAATTGTTTATTTATGCGCTTACATATCTTCCTGCAATTAGGTGAATGGTGCTAATTTATACATGACTGGAAACTTCACGGAGTTCACAATGGATGACACGGGTTCAAATTTCAAGTAATTTTTTTTAAACTTCTTTGTGGTGAAAGTTTTCTGTCTTTGCTAATTTTGTTGGTGATTATATTATGCTTCATTTCACTTTGCTCTTATTTTGGAATAACTTGCTTCATTTTTTTTTTTTTTTTGGGTTATTTGCAGTTCCGATTTGCAATGGGCAGAACATGAATTCGAGCAACAGAAACATAAATTGCAACCCAATAACTTACAACAACCTTCGACAAGTAGTGCTTCGAGCCTCTCACATCAACCTTCGACAAGTAGTGCTTCTCACTCCAATCTCGACACACACTCTTCTCGCTTCTCAAATTCTCTCCGACTCCCTGCTCACCGCCCCGCCTCCGCCTCCAACTCCACTTTCAGAATGGTAATTACTAAAAAATCAAAAATTGTTCATATAATAGGCGAGAGGTTCTCTTCAAGTTCATAAATTTCGATGAAAAAAAAATCCCGAGCATTTAAGCTTGTAATTTTTTATTTTTTTTAATGTGAGAAAATAACACGAATGAGAAAATACGGCAAATATTTATTTTTGTCCCTTATCTCATTTTCATTTTCTCGTTGTCATCTCCGATCTCAACATTGAATGTGAATATGTTTGTAGGTGTCCACAGAGAAGGTTCGTATGATTATGGATAAGAAGCATAATATTCGTAACACGTCGATAATCGGACACTTATACCACGGCAAGTCGACTGTCGCCTGCCGCGTGACGGACACCTATGCGGACGAGGATGAGTGCATTATGACGACCAAATTGACACCATTCTCTTTCTGTTACAAAATGAGTGATGAGTCACTCAAGACCTACAAGGGTGAGAGACATGGTGACGAGTATCTCATCAACCTCATTGACTCCCCTGGACACGTCGACTTCTCCCACGAGGTCACGGCCGCATTCCGCATCACAGACGGGGCGATTGTGGTGGTGGACTTAATTGATGGTGTTCTTGTCCAGACCGAGGCTGTCATTCGACAGGCCATGGCCGAGGGCATTCGCCTTGTCCTCACAGTCAACAAAATGGATAGGTGTTTCCTTGAGGAGCACGTGATGGACGGCGAGGAGGTCTACAAAAGCTTGGAGAAGGTGATTGAGGACACCAATAAGATCTTGGCCACGTATGAGGACGCCGACCATTGCGATATCCAGGTGTCCCCCGAGAAGGGCAATGTAGTTTTTTGTTCTGGCGTGGACGGCTGGGGGTTCACACTCAGTCACTTTGCTAAGTATTATGCATCTAAGACGGATATAGATGAGGCCATGTTGACGAAGAGGCTCTGGGGGGAGAACTTCTTTGATACTGAGACTAATAAATGGACGAAAAGTCGGACAGACTCCGAGACTTGTGCCCGAGGGTTTGTTAAGTTTGTTTACAATCCGATCAAAAATATCATTGCCGCATGTATGAAGGAAAAGGACGGCAATCTGGAGAAGCAAAAGGAGGAAAAGGACAGCAATCTCGAGAAAAAAAAGGAGGAAAAGGAGGGTAATTTGAAGAAGAAAAAGGAGGGCAATTTGACGAAGAAAAAGGGTGATCTTTGGTGGCATCTTGAGGAGCGTGGGGTTAACTTGACCGTGGAAGAGAAGCAGTTTGCGGGCATACAGTTGATGAGGTGCGTGATGAACCGGTGGCTCCCCGTCAGGAGCGCCCTCCTCGAAATGATGATATTTAAATTGCCATCACCCGCCACGGCCCAGAGATGTATGGTAGATACCTTATATTGCGGCCAACCCAATGATTCATATGCACAGAGCATTAGGAACTGTGACCCGGATGGTCCATTGATGCTTTATGTGTCCAAGATTATTCCAAACGACTTGGCCTCTGACAACTTGCCAATAAAGTTGTTGGCCGTTGCTCGCGTCTTCTCTGGAAAGGTCTCGTCCGGCCTCCAGTGAGAATCAGGGGCCCAAACTATTTGCCCACCATGTGCATCGATGACAAGGAGAGCATCGTCAAGAAGGGCACCGTCGAGGATGCATATATCTGGATGGGCGAGAAGCTGGAGATTATTGATGATGTTCCGTGTGGAAACATTGTGGCCTTGGCTGGGCTTCGGCGTGGCAACACCGGTGCTACTGTCACTAGTTGTGAGGAAGTCGATGCTCATGTTATCCGGGGCATGAACTTTACCGTTACCCCTATTTTGCGCATTGACATCAAGTGCACGCAAATTAATGTCAAAAATTGTCTGGTGCGGCGTATAGAGCGTCTGCAGCTCCTGGACCCTATGGTCATCTCCAGTCTTGACGATGACGTTACCGGGCTTTTCATTGGTGGGGTAGGTGAACTTCACCTCCAGATTTGCAGAAAGGACTTGCAGGATAATGTGGCGAGTCTGGGACAGATGACAAGCTCCTCACCGGTCGTGTCCTTCCGTGAGTCGGTCCATTTGTGGTCTGCCCGTACCGCCTCCGTAAGGTCTCTTAGCATCCAACTCTGCATGAAGGCCCGGCCCATGAAGGCCGGCCTTGCCAAGGCCATCGATGACGGGCGGATTGGCCCTCATGACGACCCCGAGGCCCGCTCTAAAATCCTAGAGGAGGAGTTTGGCTGGGACAAGGAGCTCGCCAAGCAGATCTGGTGCTTCGGACCCTACAACACTGGCCCGAATATTTTGGTCAACATGTGCAAGGAAGTCAAGCACCTTGACAAAATCAAGGACTTGGTCGTGAGCGGTTTCCAGCAAGCCTCGAAGCAGGGCCCGCTTTTCGGAGAGAAAATGTGGGGAATCTGCTTTGAGCTGCGTGACGCCGTGATCGACCACAAGATAGACCCCAAAAACTTCGTATACAAGAGAGAGATCGTGTCTAATACTAAGAAGGTCATGTACGCCGCCTATCTCTTGGCCAATCCTATTCTCTTGGAGCCCATGTACTTGGTTGGGATTCGGGCCCCTGAGTGCCACCTCGAAATAATATACCAAGCTATATACGAGAAGATGGGACACGTGCTCGAAGAGGCAAAGATGCCGTGCACACCATTCTACAATGTCAAGGCCTACCTGCCGGTAAGGAAGTCTCTTGGGTTCTTCACCAACCTTCGGGCGAGGACTTCCGACCAGATTTTTCATCAACAGGTGTTTGACCATTGGCGCGTATTATATTCCGACCCACTGGACCCCGAGACTGAGGCGGGTAAGCTGGTGGTTGAGACTCGGATGAAGAAGGGGATGGGGAAGATGGAAAAGGTGTCCGATTATGAGAAATAAACTGTGAGTTTTATAAATAGATCGAGCTAATGATGCCCTTATGAGAGTTATCACCATAATTGACTGTTTTCGTTTCCTCTTTTCTTTTGGCTTCTTTATGTCTGGAGATTCTCTCTTTTTTTTCCGCTTTGAATTCCTGGGCTTTATCATTAGGTGCGTGTCATTGCAAAAAAGGCGTCTTTTTTTTGCCTTTCCCTATCTCATCATCCCTCGTATAATACCTTAAATTATGTATATTATATATTATTTTATCATTGTTGAGCTAATAATAAGAATTTAGCTGTAGAAATAATATCCACAATTACATAATCACCAATCTTAGTAGCCTCGTTTTATCGTTTTATTGTAATAAACAAAATATTAGCTTACTTAAAAGTATTTTTTGGAATAGCTGGCCCTTTTTTAGTTATTTTTTTAACTATTATAAGCAAGTACAGATGAGATGAGATGATCTCATGAGATGATATATATTTTTTGAAAAAGCAATAAATAAATAAAAGAATATATTACTTTAGATTGTTTCTTTTGTCTTTTTTTCTTCCAAAGATTGTTTAGGTGCACAAGGATTATATCCTCTAATAGAATATATTTCCTACAACGAGTTCGAGAATGGTCAAAACACTATGGGAGATGGATAACAAGATCAGATAAATTTGACTTCTCTACCTTTTGTTAGAGGTTTTATTGCTCTTTAACACTTTTGAGGTGAAAAGATATTTTCAGTTTACCGATTCTTTGTATTGTCATCTGATTTACTTCGAACAGATGCAACAACTTGTATTGAAACAAAATGGTGAACAAGACTTTTTAAATATAAATAATAATGTAATTTATGAAGAATTGTTTATAACTTGGAAACCTGAACTTCTGTTTTTTTATAATTAAACTAGGAGTAGATTTTTTATAAGCACTCGTGTAATACACGGGTGTTGTATTGTACTAGTACTAATAGTTACAAGGGAGGACAGTTCTCTTGTTTGCTTGAAATCGTCTCGAAGTCGTATACATCGCTCTGCTCACCCAACCATTCTAATATCACTGCTTGTTGTGCAGCTTTGAAATAAATACTGTTTCCTTTATATTAATTCATTTAAGTTTACTTGTGTACTTTACTTGAGTACGAGTTGTTTAGGCCGACTGTGTCTAATATCAGACCCTTACATTTGTCAGGATGAGGATGAACTAGGTTTACCAGCTGTCCCTAGAGCTTCACTCCGAGGTTAGAGAGGGAAGAAGAAGCCTGCCAATGCTGAAGTTGACTGACCTCCATCTAGCATTGCCGTTGTATGTAAGTTTGCATGAATCTGTCATTTCTCGTTATTCTAGTGAAACCATTATGATGTCGGTCGGTTTGGGGATATAATGGGTGCAAATTGGATGCTCTTCACGTGGAACTCCCGATAAAATGTGTTCGCAACTTCGTGATTCATTATCTTTTGTGATGTTTGTTTGAGAACTCAAAGGTGGATGTATGTAGATGTCCAGCCTGTTTTACTATCTTTGTCAGCAGTAATGTGAATACTTGTGATTTGCTGCCTCTTAAATGTTTTGTTTTACCTAATCGAAGAGATAATATTTCTGGTAACTTGGTGTGATGACATGATTGTCATTGATTTATCTGATCTTGTTATCCATCTCCCATAGTGTTTACCATCCTCTAATTTAACCACACATTTTTTGTGAAAAGAATATATTACTTTAGATTGTTTCTTTTTGTCTTTATTTTCTTCCAAAGATTGTTTCTTTTTGTCATCCTCCCTTTTTCCCTCACCTTACTCATTATGTTTCTTTTTATTTTATTAGGAAAAAGCTATTTGTACAACTTTGTTGTACAACATTCAATGACAACATGACATGGCATGATGTGGGTGGTTGAGATGCAAATAAATGTATGGTTGAGATTTGAGTTAATGATACTTTTAACTAAGTTGTCAACCAATATTGTAATCTACAATTATACATGTAGCATTGTCCATTTTATTACTAGTTGGATATCGGTTGTGCACAGCACAACTGGCCCGATTTTTGTTAAAATTAAGTACGTAATTAATTTATAATTAAATTACATATTATGTTGTGAAAGTATGTTTTTTATTGAGTATTAATTTGAATATAAAGTTATCTTACTATTAGCTGTTTTTGTAATGTGTAAAAAAAAAAAAAATATGACTTTTATCATTCAATTGTGGATTGAGACGTTGGAAGTAAAAGAAAATCTAACTTCTCAACCCATAATAATTGAAAGATACGAGTCGGACAATATTAAAATTCAACTATACAACAATTTGATATAATTTGTTAGTTCACAGTAGGTTAGCACTAAAGGTACATTGTAACAAAGATTAAATTTTAACTTTGAGGGTAATTAGGCTCCGAGTATGAGTTATGCATTGGGAAATTTTTATCCCTCCTACACGATTCAAAAGAAATTACAACTCTACTACATACATGCAATTAATTGTGATTTTGCCTAAAAGATAATTTTTATCTACATTAATGCATAATGACAGTTACCATTTAATTCTAACCACTCTCCACGTGCATTTAATTTGTCTGATTCAGTTACCATATCAATTCAACTTTCTCTCCTTATTTTGCCCGTGATTTGCGTCCATTTGCTAAAAAAAATATTTTCTGAATTATATTCTGAAGCATATATACTATACATATACTGTACATATACCACAACATAGCGCAAAAAACAATAGAGGCGAAAATATACTGATATAAACCGTAAATACCAAAAATATACATACATATACTCTATATATACCACAACATATACCGAAAATATACTGAATATAAACGATAAATATAACGTGGTGGACGTCACAAACACGATACAATATGAGGGGATAAAAAATATACTGAAAATATATTGAATATAAACCATACAAAGGTAGAAAAAATCACACACACAAAACACCAAATCCAGACGAAATCATGGATCAAAACAGTAGAAAAAAATATGAAATCAGTTTTTCAGATTCGACGATTTGATAAGCCAGGCCAAGAAAATTTACTGTTTTGCGCTTCATGATTTGATAAGTCAGGCCAAAAAAATCAATTTTCTTCACCATGTAAACTTAAAATGCTTGAAACCCCAGTTTGCTGTACCTGATATGAGCATCCATTATTGGATTGTTTGATTCTGATGCTTTTTAATTTCCGGTGGAAGATTTGGGGATTCAAGCAATTTAAGTTTACATGATAATTGATGGGAAGTAATTTGATGGGAAGTTACGTGTGAATAGGAATGAGAAGTACCATATAAATAGGAATCAGTTTTTTAGGAATATATGCAAATAAATATAATAAATTTAGTTAATTTATAAATAATTATATAGGAAATGTAATTATGTAATATTTTGAGATTGTATAAGTGGAGGATGTAATTTCCTCTATTTTATTTTTCTCTTCAAAAAAGTGCTAGAAAACCGCTCAAATGTATTATTACTATTATGGGTAACCAAGCGAGACCCAACTTTTTGCCCCTAATAATAATCTGTTTAAAAAATCTGGATAGGTCCAGTCAAAAAAAAAAA
>CACSLK010000984.1:14641318-14652388 GCA_902706635.1 Striga hermonthica
AAAAAAAAAAAAAAATCTGGATAGGTAAATATGTACTAACACTCCATCATCTTTTTTTTTTTTTTTCCAAACGATTAATTATATTAAATTAAACTCAAATAAACGTATTACAACCGATTGATCAAATAACCAGGGGGGCTTTGACCTACAGCCTGAAAGCAACTAAACAGCCCCAAGGGGAAGTAACCAATACAACCCAATCCGCAAAAATATAACTAATACAACCAATTATCCAGGCTCCATTTGATAGCTTGCATTGTAGCTTCCACCTCATTATAAGCTTGGGCCACTGATCTTCTCCACAGATGAGTTTCTGTTCCATCCTCTGCTTTACAACTAGCTTCAAAACAGCCTCCCAAAGAACCCAAGGCACTGATATATAATCTCTTATGTCCTACCTTCTTGGAAAATTGGTTTTTGAGATTCTGAGATGAAGACATGTTGTATTGAGCTGCTCATTATTATCTGCAATGTTAGAGATCTCCAGCCAGTAAGAAAGAGTTTTTTCTACAATTTCCTTCTCCTGCCTATATATATTGCTCCACATCCAATCATTCCTGCTTTTCCACAAATTCCAAATCAGCAAGGCAGATAAACACATTCTTTCAGTCCTGCAATGATTGTCTTTAATTTCTGCATAGATCTAACCACCAACTTTGAAAGCTGACATTGCCCTTCTGAATTGAGTTCCATTGGATTCCTAAAAGCTTCCAACATAGTATAGCTCTGTGGCAATAGAAGAAAATATGAGATAAGGTTTCTTCATCTTCTCCACAGACTTCACATATCGTGTCAGCAACTACTCCTTTGCCTTTCAAGATCTATTTTGAGTTTATGAAATTGTTCCAGCATCTCCACACAAAGTTTTTAACTCTTCCTGTAAAGGGTAGATGCCATGATATCTTCCACATTCTCTTTAGTTCACCTGGGTAGCCACTGCAATGAGCCTCTGCTGGATCTGACTTTAGATTTTAAGCACCACCTTGTACACCTCCTTAACAGAAAAATGACCTTTCTTGCTCCAATGCCAAATGAGATGATCCCTGCCACTTTGAGGGTGCAGGGGAATTTGTAAAATGAGATCTGCATCTAAAGGAGTAAATGTTTTGATCACAAGATCCCTATTCCAAGTCATTGAGGATTGACAAATGAAATCTTTAACTCTATTCAGGTACCTCCTATCAGGGGGAAAGGGACAGCTAGGCTTAAAAGAGGAGTTATTAGGAACCCAAGGAGAGTCCCAAATAGATATATCATGCCCATTTCCCAAATAGCTCCTAACTCTAAATACTTCCTAGCCCCCATCCAGCTTTTCCATAGCCAAGAATCACTCCCCCTAACTCTAACCTCACTCAAGTTTTGATTCCTAAAATATATACCCTTCATGACTCTACTAACAAGAAGATTGGGTTTAGTGATAAGTCTCCAAAGCTGTTTGACCAACAAGGCTTCATTAAATGCTTGAAGGTCTTTAAAGCCCATCCCTCCCAATTCCTTAGGTTGAACTAACTTATCCCACCTAGCCCAGTGAACTTTCTTACCCCCATTGTCTTTTAAGCCCCACCAAAATTAGAAATGTCCCTGCAAATATTATTCAGGATGCTCACAGGAACTCTGAAACATGAGAAAACGTAAGTAGGTAAAGCAGCCAACACAGATTTAATTAAAACTTCTCTCCCCGCTTCACTTACATATTTATTCTTCCAGCTATTTAATCTCTGATTCACACACTCACTCACAAAAGCAAAAACTTCTTTTTTTTCCTACCAATACCTAGGGGAAGGCCTAAGTATTTTGATGCTCTCACTCTAGATATTCCATTGAACACTTGGCAGATGTCAGCTATGGTTTCCTCGGGAGTGTTTTTGGAGAAGAAAATGGAGGACTTAGCAATATTGACTTGCTGACCTGAATCATTGCCATAATCAAAAAGAATTTTGAGGATAGGATTAGCATGATAAAGATTAGCTTTACAAAATAATATGGTGTCATCCGCAAAGAAGAGGTGAGAGACAGAAGGAGCAAATTTACCAATCTTGATGCCTTTGAAGTTGGAATGAAGATTAGCTTGATATACAAGGTTAGAAAATGCTTCAGACACCAAAATAAAAATATAAGGAGACAGAGGGTCTCCCTGTCTTAAGCCTCTAGCCTCTAGAAGGTTTTAAATACCCTAAGCATTCTGTAATGAATCAAGGTGATCTCGGTGAAATGGTTGAAGATTTGGTGAAAATTGAGACATTTAGGGTTCAGGCAAAAGGGGAATGGAGAAATGAAGATGAAAAATCGTGTTTTGATGCCAACAAGGGTGCTGTTCAGGAAGCGACACGTGGCGAAAGTGAAGACGCTGGATCAAAAAATTAAATGACGCATCCTGACCATCTATTTAGCATCTTTTATTTGTTTATGTTTTAGCTTTACTTTTCTAGTAGAAGGGTAAAATGTATGGAGAATAGTTTGTTAGTAGTGGTACCCATGACAATATATTTAAGCATGTGCTTGATGAATGAAAAAGCAAGAAGAAAATTTGTCATCTCTCTCTCTCTACATTTCTCTCTATCTCTTACCTCTGCACTCTTTCTTCTTCCCCAATTCATTACACATACAATTACTGTAGATTCACACAATTTAAGCTAAGGGTCCACTACAATTGATACCAGGCCACGTTTTTATCTTCCTCATGGCTGAAGCCACTCGATTCAAAGATCTGCAAGAAGCCCAGAAAAAATTGGATCAAATTCTTCACAATGAAAGCTTAAAACGAGATGCTGCTGAGATGAAAATGCAAGATCAGATTAATGACATGAGCACAGGTTTCACAAGCAGGCTCGACCACTTAGCTGATACTTTAGCTTCCATCCAGCTTCAACTCCTAAACCTTAAGGTAATTGATGAGTCGGTTCTCGGTCCACCTCATGGATCACACTCTCAAAACACACACAGGACCAGATTTAATTCTGATACCACCACAAACAACATCCTCAGTCCTGTCCCTAGAATTGAATTTCCCAGGTTTGATGGCTCTCACCCTCGAGCTTGGATTCTCAAATGTCAATCATATTTCAGACTAATGTCTGCTATGCCTGATTCTCAGAAAGTCCATTTAGCTGCCATGCACTTTGAGGGTAAAGCCTCCTAATGGTTTCAAAATTTTTCACACACACAGGAGGACCTTACATGGCCTCAGTTTTTGGAACTTATTTCAGCAAGATTTGAAGCTCTCAAGGAGGCAAAGATTATTGCTGAGTTTAACAAGCTAAAGCACACAAGTTCCTACAGTGATTATGTTGATAAATTTGAGGAACTAAGAGCTTGTATGCTACTTCTTAACAATGGTGGCTATTCAGAAGAGTATTTTATAGCAAGTTTTATCAGTGGTTTGAGTGATGAATTACAGTCTTTTATTCAAATGTTTGAACCAGCCACCCTACAGCAAACTATTGATTTGGGACAAAGACAGCTGAGCACTCTTGATGCTCTTTCCAGGAGGATGAAGGTTGGTGGGAGACCCACTATGGGCCCCACACCTTACCCCAAAAAACCAGACATTCCCTCTACTATTTTTCACCCAAACACACCCAGACAACCTCCATCTTTTCACCCACCTAACTTTAAACTACTTACCTCCTCAGAAATGGCTGCCAGAAGGGAAAGGGGCCTTTGCTATAACTGTGATGAGCAATTTTCTAAGGGGCACAGATGCAAAAATCGAATTACTTACATGATGATGACTGAAGAAGAGGAATCCCTTTATTCTCAAGACTCCAATACACATATAGCAGAGCCTATGGAGGATTCTTTCATGGAAGAAATTCAGGTGACCTTGCATGCAGTCAGTGGAGAGGGTGGGGTCACAACTATGAGATTGTTTGGAACTGTTGGGCAAGAGAGGCTGCACATTCTTATTGATACTGGGAGTACTATCAGTTTCATTCAAGATTCTGTGGCCAAGAAATTGGGTTGTCAGTTAGACAAGGCTAAACCTATTATGGTCAAGATTGCAAATGGTCATAAAATGGTTAGTTCCAGTATAGTGACTGGATTCCAATGGAAAATGCAGGGCACTTCTCTCACTTTCTCACCAAGGGTCTTAGACAATGTTGGTTGTGACCTAATTTTGGGGGGAGATTGGCTCAAGTCCTGTACTCCCATTGAGCTGGACTATGACAGAATGACTTTCACTGTCACAGTACATGGTAAGAAAGTGAAAATTCAATCACTTACCTCAGGAGTGGATTGCAAATTAATCTCAGGACCAGAACTCTTTAAGATGGTGCATTGTGCACTACCCACCACAATAGAGGAAGTTTTTTGGATTAAATTACAGCAAGATGGCTCTTCATGCCACCTCAACCTCACTGGCCTGTTGGAGGAATTTTCTGACATTTTTGAAGAGCCTCAAGGTCTACCCCCAACTAGGGGAGTAGAACACCAAATTGTACTCAAAGATGGCAGCCTCCCCAAACATAAGCACCCTTATAGGGTTTCCCACAGTCAAAAGGCTGAGATAGAAAAGATTGTTGAGGACATGCTGAAGTCAGGTTTGATTCAGCACAGCAATATTCCTTTTGCCTCTCCTGTTTTGTTAGTGAGGAAAAAGGACTCCACTTGGAGGATGTGTGTGGATTACAGGTTTCTAAATAGTTATACAGTTAAACATGATTTCCCTATTCCTATTATTGATGAACTGTTAGATGAATTGCATGGTGCTCAGTACTTTTCTAAGATTGATCTCCGATCTGGGTATTTTCAAATTTTGCTTCAACCAGAGGCTAGACCCTTAACAACTTTTAACACACATCATGGCCAATTTGAATTCTTAGTCATGCCTTTTGGCCTTTGTAATGCCCCTGCTACATTTCAGTCCCTCATGAATCAAATCTTTCATTCTCAACTGAGGAAAACTGTTTTGGTGTTTTTTGATGACATCTTGGTATATAGTAAAACAAGGGCAGATCATATGGAGCATCTCAGGGAAGTATTCACTATAATGAGAACCAATAAACTTTTTGCTAAGAGAAGTAAATGCTATTTTGGTCAAGAACAGGTGGAATATTTGGGACATTTCATCTCTGGGAATGGTGTTGCAACTGACCCCAGTAAAATCTCTGCTATGGTTCAGTGGCCAATTCCTACCACCATCAAGCAACTAAGGGGATTTCTTGGGCTTACTGGGTACTATAGAAGGTTCATCAAGGATTATGGCATTATCAGCAAGCCTTTGACAAACCTACTCAAAAAGGATGGTTTCATTTGGACAACAGATGCCACTGCCTCCTTCAACAAATTGAAAGAGGCTATGATCACTGCCCCAGTGTTGGCCCTACCTGACTTTGCTCAACCTTTTGTTTTGGAAACTGATGCTAGTGGTCAGGGAGTTGGAGCTGTGTTAATGCAGCAAGGCAGACCCATTGCTTACATGAGTAAAACCTTAAGTCCTCAGAACTAAGCTCTCTCAATTTATGAGAGGGAATTTTTAGCTATCCTCATGGCTATTCAAAAATGGAGGCATTACCTATTGGGTTACAAGTTTATTATTAAGACAGACCAACAAGCTCTTAAGCATTTGTTGGATCAAAATGTGGTGTCTCCCATGCAACAAAAATGGATATCAAAGCTCCTGGGTTTTCACTATGAGATACAATACAAGAAAGGAGCAGAGAATAAGTGTGCTGATGCTTTATCAAGGAGTGGTGTGGATGAACTCTGTCTGCCTATCACCACTGTTTCACCTAAGTGGGTACAACAGGTATCTTCTAGTTACACTAGTGATCCTCACTTCAAAATGATCATCCAAAGTAAAGCAGTAGACTCAACTACTTATCCTGAATATGAACTCCTGGGAGATGTGCTAAGATATAAAGGCAGAGTAGTGGTGGGAAAGGATGACCTATTGAGACAGACCATTTTCAAGAAAATGCACAATTCTGCCCTAGGTGGCCACTCTGGTTCTCAGGCCACTTACATGAGAATTAAGAAGGTTTTCTATTGGCCTAATCTACAAAAGGAGGTTCTGGATTGGGTGAAAGAGTGTGATGTATGTGCTAAGACCAAACCTGATTGTGGGAAATACAAGGGCCTACTGCAGCCACTTCCTATTCCCTCCCAGGCTTGGACCCACATTTCAATGGATTTTGTAGAGGGTTTTCCAAACTCTATGGGGGAAGAAAGTCATTCTTGTGGTGGTTGACAGGTTGACAAAGTATGCTCATTTCATTCCTTTGGCACATCCCTACACGGCCACTTCAGTGGCCAAGATTTTTCTAGACACCATTTACAAACTCCATGGTCATCCAATCTGCATTATTTCAGACCGAGACAAGATTTTTACCAGCACCTTTTGGCAGGAGTTATTCAAACTCCTTGGTACTCAACTGGCACTTACCTCGGCTTACCACCCACAATTTGATGGGCAAACAGAAAGGGTGAACCAGTGCCTTGAAAGTTATCTAAGAAGCATGGTTTTTGAAAACCCAAAGACTTGGGTCAAATGGCTACCTTTGGCTGAATTTTGGTACAACACTAACTATCATACTAGCCTCAAAAGCACTCCCTTTGAGGCCCTGTATGGATATCCTCCACCTTTTTTCTCACTAGACCCCTATATGCAGTCACCTAATTCAGATGCTTCTGTTCTCATTCAACAAAGGCAACATATCATGCAAGATCTTAAGGAAAATCTACTTCAGGCACAGAACAGAATGAAACAATTTGCCGACAAGGGTCGGTGTGACAAGCAGTTTGACGTTGGCGACTGGGTTTACCTCAAGTTGCAACCTTTTCGGCAAAACTCAGTCGCCCTTCGCAAGAATATCAAACTATCTGCCCGTTTTTACGGACCATATCAAATTCTAGCTAAAATCGGTGCAGTAGCTTACCGGTTAGACCTTCCCGAGGGCTCTCGTGTCCATCCTGTATTCCATGTCTCTTTATTGAAGCGCTGTGTGAAGTCGCCGAGCTCTGCTTCCGGTGAGTTTCCGCCGGTAGACGGTGATGGCCGCTTTATCGCTTACCCTCTGCTAGCTCTCGATCATCGCCAGATCCACAGAAATGCTCAACCCATCTTTCAAACTCTGGTCCAATGGTTTCCGGCTGATTTTTCAACTGCTACTTGGGAAGATGACACCTTTTTACGCCGCAGGTTTCCAAAGTTTGATCCTTGGGGACAAGGATCTCAAAAGGGGGGCGGTATTGTAATGAATCAAGGTGATCTCGGTGAAATGGTTGAAGATTTGGTGAAAATTGAGACATTTAGGGTTCAGGCAAAAGGGGAATGGAGAAATGAAGATGAAAAATCGTGTTTTGATGCCAACAAGGGTGCTGTTCAGGAAGCGACACGTGGCGAAAGTGAAGACGTTGGATCAAGAAATTAAACGACGCATCCTGACCGTCTATTTAGCATCTTTTATTTGTTTATGTTTTAGCTTTACTTTTCTAGTAGAATGGTAAAATGTATGGAGAATAGTTTGTTAGTAGTGGGACCCATGACAATATATTTAAGCATGTGCTTGATGAATGAAAAAGCAAGAAGAAAATTTGTCATCTCTCTCTCTCTACATTTCTCTCTATCTCTTACCTCTGCACTCTTTCTTCTTCCCCAATTCATTACACATACAATTACAGTAGATTCACACAATTTAAGCTAAGGGTCCACTACACATTCACCATTAACATTGAAGGAAAAAGCTGAAGAGCAAATACAAGCTAAAACCCAAGAAATGAACTTAGAACAAAAACCCATTTTATTTAAGACCCTAGCCACAAAATCCCATTCTACCCTGTCGAAAGCCTTGGCCATATCAAGCTTTATGGCCATGAAACATTCCTTACCTCTTCTTTTGGAGTTAAGGTAATGAATGCATTCATTGGCCACTATGACATTGATAAGATGAGAATGTATGGCATTTCATGATCATCAACAATTAGCTTCAATAATTGTTGGCCTGGTTATTGCGTTTATCATCAAAACTAGCAGGGATGCCACTAATACCTGGCTACAAAACCTTTACAAAGTCATAACAGGTTTACTTAGAATATAAGAATACAAGAGAAAATTCTCGCAAGGTCCCTAAATATACTCACATTTGTAAGCTCAAAGTAGGGCCGCAAGGCTTTCTCCATCCCTTTCTACATGAAAACAGTTCTTTCTGGATATTCACCAAGAAGTAAGCGGACAATCATAGCCCACTTGTTGCATTGAACTCTGAAACTGAGAGCAGATATTGGAGTTTTTCTGGCAGAGGAGAGATTCCTTGGCATCAGTGTACTCTAACTGAATTGTCCCAATCTTTCCAAGGTATAACAGGTACCTACATAACTGCAGATCATAGACAGGATCAGAACAATTATTAATTATATTATACACACATGTATCAAAATAAAAATTTTAAAATCAAAGAAAAATAATAATTATATTTAATCCATGATCTTGGAAAACAAACAGGGAAACAATAATGGAAGTGGATTTCAGTTTCTTCATGAAAACTCAATTTTCAAACTTGGACCGCGGGAAAAAGGAAAGAAAGAAATGAGTCCCAAAGCATTTACAGAATCATCCTATTAGGTTAAATTAAATACAATTTTGTAGTTTAAATTCTAAAAGTCGTGACTATAGCACGTAAAGTTATCTCTAATTAAATGACAAGAAAGAATCTCTAAAAAGGCAATGCCTCAATAGAACATTCGTGAACATACAAGTAAAGGGAGCAGGCCTCCACACTTGCCTGCTGGTTTGAATGAGCCTCAAACCGGGAGACTTTGCTCTCATTTTTTCCGCTTAATCATGCAAGTTATAATGAAGGTAGTTCCTCAGCAAAAGATTCAAAAGAGTTTCCTGCAACGACATGCAGCTACATCAACAACGGAAAGACAAATGACAAACTGTTGTAGTCAAATGCCAAACATACCTGCCCCAACTCATCATGGCGCAAAGTTGCAGTCCGGTGCAAAGCAAGAAGATCACTGTCAAGAAATGTTATTTGACGTGAAACCATCAATTATAAGAAAGACACTATTTGGCAGTAAAAGAAGGCACCAACTCAAGTTTAAGGGGTACTCTAAACACAACTAGGCTTAGAAATTTCCGTCGATACAAAAGCCTCACGGTTGCTGCAAAATTCAAATGAGAATAGAGATATGCATACCCTCATATTTCAGCAAGATTACCAGTAAGTTCGTAGCTTAAGGAGAAGTAAAAGTAGAGCCTGGCTGCTAGGACATCTATTGACATTCCTCAAACGAGCGATGCTGGCTGAAGAGCAAGCCTTAACCTGACAATAACGATCACCAATGAATTGCAAATGCAAATATTTAGCTTTGATTCATGATATCAAAGGTGACATAACATAATGAGACACCCATACCTCATTGTATCTCTTCTTATCAATAAAATAGATCAGAACAAGCAAATAGCAGTATATCTCGATTTCAGGCAAGGAGTCTTTGCAGGGGTTTGTGTACCAGAAGTCACGCTATCAACTCCCTTATCTTGCTCTCTTTCCTAGAAAAAACCACAATAAGAAAGTTTTAGGACAATAAGGCATCGAAAGAATCTTCCAAAGAACATACCATTGAGCAAAGCATCTGAACAAATAAACATTGTGCCAGAAGAAAAATAATAATAATAAATAAATATATATAATTGCAATTTTTTCTGTTAAACACTTCAACATCATTTAGGAAATTTCTAATTTGCTTACCTGAGAAAAACATATGAGGACAAGCGCAAATGCACCTCAGATCCGGGCACAAGGGCGAAATTGAGAAAAGCAGAAATAGAAGAAGCCTTCAGCTTCTTTCTCAGCTGAACTGTCTCCCGAATAACCCTCATAATCCTCCGGACCTCTCGAGTGTAAGCCCCCACCTCGATCAACCCAGCAATGACCTTCAAATCTAATATAAAATAAAACACAAGTTAGACCCCAAATATGTTCCACTCATGTTAGGCTATTCCACAAAAGAAAAGTGACAAAAAAAAATTGCATAATTTATCATTGAATTTATAGTAAAATAAACCTTCTCCAGTAGCTCCAATAATAATTACTTGTCTAAGCTTAAACAGATGCAAACTTCATCTATTTTCCCAACATATTTTGCTAAAAAGGCCATAATTAGACAACCATACAGTCATTTTCATCACCTAAATCTATAGCCAGACATAATTTATCTGAAAACCGTGCAACTAAATTAGATTTACGAACCATTGTCGGTACCTTACCAGATAGAAGCGGTTCCTGAAATAAAATTCGACCGGATCTAAGGGAAAAGTAGGGTCATCGCTAACTTCAGTCTGCTGCAAATCTGAAGTTAAAACTGAAAAAATTCCCATAGAATTCATAAGAAACACACTCTGAAACAGAAAGAATTATTAGTTTGTGAGGGAAATTGATTGCGAGAATTATAAGGGATGAAAAAACGAACCTCTGAGAGCCGATGATTTGGAAAAGAATGTCGAAAAAAACCCAACAACTTAAATAAACTTCAGTATTGGGGTGAGGACAGTTTAGTAAATTTGTTACGTTTCTTATTCCGCACTCCATCGTTCTAATTTCTATTTGTCCTTTTTTTATACAACTGTTATAACGCTATTGTATTACACGGGTGCTTGCTAAATTTTTTTCATAAAATTCAAAATTAATGAGAAAAAAAGTAATTGAAAATTTAAATACCTTTTATAAATAAATATATATATGTATATATTATATTTAGTATGACACTTGTTTATTGTGCGACTTACATATGTTATATTATAATAATTTTTTAACTTATAACATATAACTACATTAAACATAAATATATTAATTTTAAAAATAATATTATTTTTTAATTAATTTTAATAAATATTTTTTTATTATTGTAAAGATAAATATAATTTATTTATTTTATATATACAATATGAATATCAAATCGAAGTCATCAAAAGATGAATAATATGATACATATATATATGTAAAACCGGTAAGAAATACAAAAGTTATCAATTTTTAAAATATATTTACAATTCAATAGTTATAATAGAAAATGATATTAAAATACAATTAATACATCTAAAATGATTATAAATAAATCAAC
>CACSLK010000984.1:14655265-14673961 GCA_902706635.1 Striga hermonthica
TTTTTTTTTTTTTTTTTGAAACTTGGTAGCCTTGTGTCTCAACTAGTATCTGTTCCAATTTTAATAATTATGCATGTGGCGCATATTTCAACATCTTTTATATCCATTTGCTATCACCTTGATTTTAAGACCTCTTTGAAGTTTATCGACACCGAGCAGTTTCAGAGGTAAGTCAAACCAGTTCAAACTGTGGTCACATGGTATGTATTGCTTTAATGAGTTTTACCGTTCCTGATTATTATTCTGTTTCACGCATTTTGCTGCTAATACTGTTATTAAGGCTATGGTTCTTCAGGCAAAAACGTTTTTCGGGTAATTTGAATTTATGTGTATTGAACCTGGAGAGATGACAAATTAGTTTGATGGATACTTCCAAATTCCTAGCATACAAATTATTTGTGCTTTGTACCATTCAAGAAACTGAAGACTTACTAGGACTTGGTAAGTTGTATGTACTCCACATAGTTTTCTAACACTTAACTAGCATTTATATTTGTTTGTGGTGAATGGTATGTTACTTAACGAACAACCCTCTTTGTACTGTATAGCTACAGATTTTCCACTTGCTTTGAAATCCATAAGATCAGTGGTCCTACAGTCATTTGTCTCTACTTAAGATTTTCCACGCATGCAAAGTGAAGGTATCTACTTCTTGAAATTTCATTTGTGTCTCAAAAACATTTCTTAATTTCATTTCAGCTTTCAGTAAACATCTAATTACAGTTCTTTCCAGGCAATAGAACTCATGTTTGTGGATTCCTTGATAAAAGCTAATGATGCTCTTCAAATTGTGGCCTACATCGACCTGGAAGGTTACTCGAGATTCATGGTGTTACTTAACATTTAATTTGGTATATTTGGGGTTATCCATCTGTTACAAATTTGCAGTTTTACGACACGATACTGTAACCAAACATATGTTAGGTCTACATGCATCAGCTGGTGAAGTCAGTTAGATTGTCATTTTTCATCATTGAAGTCTTATTTATTCTAATATATCAGCAAAGGCTTAATTACGCCTTTCAATCTTAACAGAAATAAAATTGGGCCGATGACAAGGGTCAGTCAAGAATTCAGAGACGAGGTGCAAGCGGTTTGGCCGGTGTTCGGGACCTGACCAATAAAGAGTGAGCTTCTTGTTAGCCATTGTGTTAGCTGCAAAAGCTACCCTTGTGTTTTAGCTTAACTTCTAATGAATCCAGTTATGCTTTAAAATTACATTTAACAACATTTATTCCCTTGTTACACAATTTAAGCCCTCAAGCGAGATGCATTTGTTTGCTAAATATGGACCTTGATAAAGATTCTTGTTAAACTTAAAAGGGATAATAGGAAACTATTTAACTTGTTAACATGCTTGCAGGTAAGGGAGGCTGCCCTGTATACTGTGGCTGCTTTGGCTTTGTTGCTGCTTGATGAAGTAGAGGTTGGCCCTTGGCCCTTGACATCCTTTTTTTTTTATCTCTATTCTGCATAGATGTTGGGTTAATAGTTCGTTTTTCTTAGGTTTCTGGTTCCACTGTTGGCAGTAGCACTACCTTGTGCCTTGGCACACCTAGCTAGGTGTGCCAAGACAGATTTACACGCGCCCCTCACTCCCCAAAATTAGAGAAATTAAGAGAGTGTAGTTCACATCCCTGATTTTCCTTTTTTAATTGAAAAATGAGACATATTACATAAATTAAAATATCATTAATTATTTATATTAAAAAAATAAAATAACCAAAATTCATAATTTTTCATTCTCTATAAATAGAGACCACATTTAATAGGTTTTTGAACACAACTAATTTTTTGTTTTATAATATGTTCACCTTATTGTGTATTAACATGTTCATCTTATTCTATAACATGTTCATTTTATTATGTAGCATGTTAATCTTATTATATAACATGTTCATTTTATTATGTAACATGTTCATGTTATTCTATAACATGTTCATTTTATTATGTAACATGTTTATCTTATTTTATAACATGTTCATCTAAATTTCATCTATGAAAATGTAACATTTTCATCTTATTAGAGAGGATTTTGGTTTGTGAAGGTGGAGGATATTCGATCAAAAGACTAATTTATGAGATTTCTTTTACATTCTACTAGTTTTTCACTTTCATTCCCTATAGTATGACTATTGCATAAATTTGAGTTCTTAACTATAGATTATGGTTTATTATTTCAAGGCGGGGATGCTTGCATTAAACGAGTGAAAGTCGAGCAAGAAATTGACCAGAATTTTGTGTATGAAGTGGAAATGGGAGAAAATAATGTGAGAGCCCGTGATGTAGATATGGAATTTAAACATGTTCATCTTAATCTATAACATGTTTATTTTATTATGTAACATGTTCATGTTATTCTATAACATGTTCATTTTATTATGTAACATGTTCATCTTATTTTATAAGATGTTCATCTAAATTTCATCTGTGAAAATGTAACATTTTCATCTTATTAGAGAGGATTTTGGTTTGTGAAGGTGGAGGATATTCGATCGAAAGACTAATTTATGGAATTTCATTTAGTTGAAAATGGGACATATTATATAAATTAAAATATATTTAATAATTTATATTAAAATAAAAAAATAAAAATATTAAAATTCATAATTTTTTATTCTCTATAAATAGTGACCACATTTGATAGACTTTTGAACACAATTAATTTGTATTACACGGGTGTTTGTTAAAAAATTATTCTTAAATTTTAAAATTAATGAAAAACTATATTAAATTTAGTTTACTTTTTTACAAAAACAAATATATTACTATATATTTTAGAATGATATGTGTTACTTATGACTTACATGTGTTATATTATATTATTTTTTGTAACTTATATCATATAACTACTCGAAATATAGATATATTAGTTGATAAATGTTCTTGTTGTCCACATGTTGTATGTTGATTTTGCACATGTTGTATGTTGATTTTGTAAGTAATGTGTTTATTAACTTGATGCATTTGTTTATTTATAAAATAAACATATCAAATTATAAGATGAATAAGTTAGGTTATGAGATTATTATGTTTATTAGCGCGATGAATATGTTGATATTCTATAAAGGAATATGTTATAATGAACATGTCAACTTATAAGATGAATATGTTACGTTTTAAAATGAACATGCCATCTTATAAGATGAATATATTACGTTTTAAAATGAACATGTCAACTTAAAAGATGAATATGTTATGTTATGAGATGAATATGTTAATTAGCGCGATAAATATGTTGAATTTGTATAAAGTAAAGTGTTTCTTAATATGATGAATATGTTTATTTGTAAAATGAACATGCCAACTCGACTCTACTTGAATTTGACTCGATTATACTAAGTTTGACTAGATTATACTAGAATTCACTCGAATATACTAGAATTTGACTCAATTATACTATAATTGACTCGATCATAATAGAATTTGACTTGATTATACTAAGTTTCACTAAACTATACTAGAATTTGACTCGATTATACTAAGTTTGACTCGACTATACTAGAATCTGACTCGATTATACTAAGTTTGACTCGACTATACTAGAATTTGACTCGATTATACTAAGTTTGACTCGACTATAATAGAATTTGACTCGATTATAATAAGTTTGACTCGACTATACTAGAATTTGACTCGATTATACTAAGTTTGACTCGACTATACTAGAATTTGACTCGACTATACTAGAATTTGACTCGACTATACTAGAATTTGACTCGATTATACTAAGTTTGACTCGACTATACTAGAATTTACTCGATCATATTAGAATTTACTCGATTATACTAAGTTTGACTCGACTATACTTGAATTGACTCGATTATACTAAGTTTGACTCGACTATACTAGAATTTTACTCAATTATACTAAGTTTGACTCGATTATAGTCGAGTCAATTCAAGTATAGTCAAGTCAAACTTAGTATAATCGAGTAAATTCTAGTATGATCGAGTAAATTCTAGTATAATCGAGTCATTTCTAGTATGATCTATTCAATTATAGTATAATCGATTCAAATTCTAATATGATCAATTCAATTCTGCGTATTCGTTTTACCAAGAAACGTATTCATTTTATAAAGGAACATGTTCATTTTACCAAGACACTTATTCATTTTATAAAGTAACATATTCAAATGAACAAGTTCATTTTACCAAGACACTTATTCATTTTACAAAGTAACATATTCATTTTACCAAATATAACTGAGTCAAACTTAGTATAATTGAGTCAAACTTAGCACAATCGAGTCAATTGTAGTATGATCGAGCCAATTCTGATATAGTCGAGTCATTTCTAGTATGATATATTCAATTATAGTATAGTCGATTCAAATTCTAATATGATCAATTCAATTCTAGTATGATCGATTCAAATTCTAGTATGATCGATTCAAATTCTAGTATAGTCGACTTAGTATAATCGAGCCCGTAATGTAGATATGGAATCTAAACATGTTCATCTTATTCTATAACATGTTCATTTTATTGTGTAACATGTTCATCTTATTCTATAACATGTTCATTTTATTATGTAACATGTTCATCTTATTCTATAACATGCTCATTTTAATGTAACATGTTCATCTTATTTTATAACATGTTTATCTAAATTTCATCTGTGAAAATGTAACATTTTCATCTTATTAGGGAGAATTTTAGTTTGTGAAGGTGGAGGATATTCGATCGAAAGACTAATTTATGAAATTTGTTTTACATTCTACTAGTTTTTCACTTTCATTTCCGATAGTATGACTATTGCATAAATTTGAGTTCTTAACTGTAGATTATGGTTTATTACTTCAGGGCGGGGATGCTTGCATTAAACGAGTAAAAGTCGAGCAAGAAATTGACCAGAATTTTGTGCATGAAGTGGAAATGGGAGAAAATAATGTGAGAGCCCGTTATGTAGATATGGAATCTAAACATGTTCATCATATTCTATAACATGTTCATTTTATTATGTAACATGTTCATCTTATTCTATAACATGTTCATTTTATTATGTAACATGTTCATCTTATTCTATAACATGTTCATTTTATTATTGTAACATGTTCATCTTATTTTATAACATGTTTATCTAAATTTCATATGTGAAAATGTAACATTTTTATCTTATTAGAGAGAATTTTAGTTTGTGAAGGTGGAGGATATTCGATCGAAAGACTAATTTATGAAATTTCTTTTATATTCTACTAGTTTTTCACTTTCATTTCCTATAGTATGACTATTGCATAAATTTGAGTTCTTAACTGTAGATTATGGTTTATTATTTCAGGGCGGAGATTCTTGCATTAAACGAGTGAAAGTCGAGCAAGAAATTGACCAGAATTTTGTGTATGAAGTGGAAATCAGAGAAAATAATGTGAGAGCCCGTGATGTAGATATGAAATCTAATCATGTTCATCTTATTCTATAACATGTTCAAGTTATTCTATAATATGTTCATTTTATTATACAACATGTTCATCTTATTCTATAACATGTTCATTTTTTTATGTATCATATTCATCTTATTTTAGAACATGTTTATCTAAATTTCATCTGTGAAAATGTAACATTTTCATCGTATTTTATGACATGTTCATCTTATTCTATAACATGTTCATTTTACTATATAACATATTCATTTAATTATAAATTTATGTCATAATCTTTCAATAAGATAAATTAATTGTAAAAAATATTAAATTAATTGTGTTCCAAAAAATATCAAATGTGGTCTCTATTTGTAGAGAATGAAAAATTATGAATTTTGGTATTTTTATTTTTATTTTTTGATACAAAATATGAATGATAATTTAATTTATATAAAATGATATATGAATTTCATTATCCAATAGAAATGAGACACATGTCCATTTAAAAAAAATGTCTTACCTCCTTACCTTTTCTCTCTTTCTCTCTCTGCGTGGGGTTTGGATTTTTGACAAGAAATACAATTTAAAGCCACTCTCTTTATTTTTACGTGTGTTCACTCTCTGCCATGGCACACCTAACAAGGTGTGCCATGGCACACCTAAGTATTTGCGCACTGTTGGAGCTGTGCTACGGCCGCAAATAATTAGGTGTGCCCTGGCACACCTTGCTAGGTGTGCCAGGGCAGAGAGTGGCCGCACGCAAATAAAAGGAGAGTGGCGTTAAATTGTCCAAAAATCGGCCCACGCGCAGAGAGAGAGAGAAGAGAGAAAAGGCGGTAAATTGCGCTCTCTTTCCGCCAAAATTGGCAGCATTTTCAAGGCAAAAAATCCTTTCACTCCAACATTCTTCTCTTTTGAAGGCGATTCTCGATTTTTATCTTCTGCAAAAAACTGAATTTTCCCATGGTGATATTAGAAGATCTAGACGCAGCCCCTGAGTTTTGTAATCACGAAAATGAACATGTTCATTTTAATCTGGAAAATGAACATGTTCATTTTGGAGATGGAAGTGTAATTGGGTCTTCCAATCTAGAAACAATTTCTTTATTTGACGATGAACAGGTTCATTTTAATGAAACCGCTGTAATATCGATTGATGAAGATGATGAACATGTTGATTTTGGAGATGGAAGTGTAGTTGGGTCTTCCAATCTGGAAAAAGGTGTAGTTGGGTCTTGCAATCCGGAAACAATTTCATTATTTGAGGATGAACATGTTCATTTTAATGAAACCGCTATAATATCAATTGATGAAGACGATGAACATGTTGATTGTAATGAAATCCCGGTAATATCCATTGATGAAGCCAATAATTCTGTGGAAACGGGTGAAGGCGCAGGTAATTCAGAAAACATGTTCATTCTACAATCACATATGTTCATTTCATAATGCAAGATACTCATATAAACATGTTCATTTTTGTATATAAACATGTTCATTTCATTTTGTAGAAAAAGTTCATTTTGGTTTTTAACATGTTCATTTTCTATATACGTATGTTCATTTAGTTATTGAACATGTTCATATATTAAATAGGTGTTTATTCTCTGTTTTGGAAAAGCTCGATATAGAATGTATACATGTTCATTTATTAACACAACATATTCATTTCTTAACGGAACATATTCATATTTTTGTAGAGATCGATGATGAAAAATTGCTTGGGATGAAATTTAATTCCTTGGAAGATGCTTATGAATTCTACAATTCATATGCGAAGAGACATGGTTTCGGAGTTAGAAAATTCAGGTCAAGAAAGAAGAAGGATGATATTGTATATCGCAAACAATTTTGTTGCAATAAGCAAGGGTTTAAAAGCAAAGTGGGCAAAGAGAGGAGTTATACAAAATTGGAAACGCGGGTTGGTTGCAAGGCAATGATTCAGCTTCTTTTTGATGGTGCTAACTGGATAGTGGAGCAAGAAGAGGATCAACACAACCATGAGTTAGTTCCATGCAATCAAGCCCGCTATTTTCGCTCTCACAGGGATATGCCTTCGAATGATGTAGCATATTTGTCACAATTAAAAGCTAGTGGAGTTGGTGTTACCGCTGGTTATAGAGTTCTTTCGGATCAAGCTCGTGGTGTTCAAAATATGCCATATACAATAATTGATGCCCGTAACCACGTTGCAAAGCTTGAACGGAGAATTTGGGAAGGCGGTGATGCAAATGGCCTACTTAATATATTGAAAGAAAGACAGGCCCGGGAAGATGGATTTTATTTTAATTATGATCTGAATAAGGAAACAGCATCATTGTGTTCCATTTTTTGGAGGGATTCTCGCATGAGGAAGGATTATGAGGTGTTTGGTGATTTAGTTGTATTTGATACTACTCATAGGACAGTTAAGTACAATCTTGCATGTGCTCCATTTACAGGGATGAACCATCACAAGAGAAACATTATGTTTGGTGTTGGTTTTTTGATTCATGAGGACAAAGATTCATTTTTGTGGTTGTTGAATGAATTTCTGAAGTCAAAGGGTGGGAAGCAGCCCGCCACAATAATGACCGATGAAGATGCAGCCATGGCAGCTGCAATTCCATTGGTGTTAACGCAATCCCGACATCGCTTATGCACCTGGCATATTGACGAGAATTCAAAAAAGCACATTCAGTATCTTCGGATAATGCCCGGTTTCATCAATCTTTTTCATTTGGTTTTGAGATCAACGGACACAATACCAGAATTCGATTTTTATTGGAAAAAGTGAGTTATTCAATTTATATTTGAACCTATTCATTCTACAATTTAACATGTTCGTTTAATATTGAAACATGTTCATTTGCGCTGTAACTTGTTCATGATATTTTGTAGATAAAATTCATTTCGTATATCAACATGTTCATTTATTTATTAACATTGTTCAAATCATACTGAAATATTGTCATACATTAAATAGGTGCTTATTCTTTGTGTTTTGGAAAAGTTCAAGAACATGTCAAATAGAATGTAGACATGTTCATTAAACAACTGAACATGTTCATGTATTACTAAATCATATTCATATATTCTCTGGTATACAAAAATATTCATTTATTTCTAAACATGTTCACTTTGTATAAAAACATATTTATTTAGTTATTAAACATGGTCATTTTGTATATGAACATATTCCTTAGGTACACGAACATGTTCATTGTTTATACGAACATGTTCAGAACAATTACACATATTCATTTCATATTGTAACATTGTTCTTGATACTTCAGGATGTGTGATACATACAATTGTGCTGATGATAAATGGTTGAAGCGGTTGTATTCAAATCGTCACAAATGGTGTCCAGCCTTTAACAAAACTCATTTCTCTGGTGGTATATTGTCATCCCAAAGGAGTGAATCAACAAACAACTCAATTTCGGCGAAACTTCCCAAGACTGCTCGATTGTGTGGCTTTTATTCTCATTTTGTCAAAGTTCTTGAGGAGTGGAGAGAGAAGGAGAATAAAGATGACTTTCGGTGCAACAATGGCCTTGTGGAATGTCAATTCCCTGATAATTCTCTACTCCTTAATGTTTGTGAGTTGTACACAATTGAAGCATATATCCATTTTGAGCAACTGTATATAGCTGCAATTTCGTGCAAGATGGAAGTCGTTGGAGCACCACAAAGCATTGGAATTGGAAATAATGAGAATGTTGTTTTATGCTATGTTCAAAGGGCAAATGTGGATGTGTTCAAGCACCAAGTAAATTTCAACTTAACTTCTCATGAGGTTAGGTGTTCATGCGATTTGTTTTCGGAGATTGGTTTCCTTTGTTGCCACTGTCTTAGGGTGTACATCGTTTTTAATGTCGAAAGAGTTCCGGATATGTATGTACATCCAAGGTGGCGTCGGAATGCCAATTTGAACTGTCGTTTAGACTTGGAGGGAACCCAATATTCTGCGGGTTACCAAGTGCCAGGTACATATTCATTATACAGTGACACATATTCATTTAGTATTGAAACATGTTCATGTCTTACTGAAACATGTGCATGATATTTATTATATAATAGAACATGTTCATTTAGTATTGAAACATATTCATGTCTTACTGAAACATGTGCATGATATTAATTATACAATATAACATGTTCATTTAGTACTAAAAAATGTTCATTATCAATCAAATATGTTCATTTCAGGTGCATGCCTTTGGAGATCCGACAAAATATGCCAGTTTTTGAAGATTGTTTCATCAAGTGAAATGGATCAAAAAGCCAAAGTTATTGTTGATGAATGTTTGAGATCCATGTCTGATCGGATAGAGTCTCATTTTTCTTCATTAGCTACAGCTGAACCGTCTTGTACAGCGAAATCTTCTGCCGTGAATGTTAACGATCCAGAGAAATTGAGGCCTAGAGGAGAACGAAACATTCGACGGAAAAGTACTGTGGAGAAAATTTCAAGACAATCAAAGGGGAAGCACAAGAAACAAGCTTCATTGAGGAATAGGAACACCATGTTTAACCGGGTCTTTGCTACAAACCCTGAATTTGTTGGACGGTTTGTGCATCCCTTTCCTCTTAACCAAGATTCTCAACATGATCCTAGAGGTTCTGGATACAATCCTCCGGACATGAACATGGCCTCTCAAAATGAACATATCTATTGTTTTCTATGAACATGTTTTGTTTTCATATGAACATGTGGCTTTTAAAGATGCACATGTTTATTAACCCGATGAATATGTTGATTTTGCATATGATGTATGTTGATTTTGTAAGTAATGTGTTTCTTAACTCAATGCATTTGTTTATTTATAAATGTTTTTTCAAATTATAAGATAAATATGTTAGGTTATGAGATGATTATTTTTAATAGCGCTATGAACATGTTGATATTCTATAATGGAATGTGTTAATTAACATGAAGAATATGGTTATTTTTAAAATGAACATGTCAACTTATAAGATGAATATGTTAGGTTTTAAAATGAACATGTCATTTTCTAAGATGAATATGCTATGTTTTAAAATGAACATGCAAATTATAAGATAAATATGTTACTTTATGAGATGAATAAGTTAATTAGCGCGATAAATATGTTGAATTTGTATAAAGTAATGAGTTTCTTAACATGATGTATTATGTTTATTAGCGCGATGAATATGTTGATATTCTATAAAGGAATATGTTAATTAACATGAAGAATATGTTTATTTTTAAAACGAACATATCAACATATAAGATGAATATGTTACGTTTCAACATGAACATCTCATCTTATAAAATGAACATGATTCCTTTACAAAATGAACATGTCAACTTATAAGATGAATATGTAGAATTTGACTCGATTATAGTAGATTTGACTCGATTATACTAGATTCTGAATCAATTATACTAGAATTGTCTCGATTATACTAGAATTGACTCGACTATACAAGAATTTGACTCAATTATACTAGAATTGACTCGATATACAAGAATTTGACTCGATTATACTAGATTTTACTCGATTATACTAGAATTCAGTTGAACATACTAGAATTTGACTCGATTATACTAGATTTGACTCGATTATACTAGATTTTGAATCAGTTATACTAGAATTGTATCAATTATGCTAGAATTGACTCGACTATACAAGAATTTGACTCGATTATACTAGAATTGGCTCGATTATACAAGAATTTGACTCAATTATACTAGATTTGACTCGATTATACTAGAATTCAGTCGAACATACTAGAATTCGACTCGATTATACTAGATTTGACTCGATTTTACTAGATTTTGAATCAATTATACTAGAATTGTCTCGATTATACTAGAATTGACTCGATTATACAAGAATTTGACTCGATTATACAAGAATTGACTCGATTACAGTAGAATTGACTCGAACATACTAGAATTTGACTCGATTATACTAATTTTGACTCAATTATACTAGAATTGACTCGATTATACAAGAATTCGACCCGATTATACTAGAATTGACTCGATTATACTAAGTTTGACTTGATTATACTAAGTTTGACTCAGTTATAATTTGTAAAATTAGGGTAAAATGAATATGTTGCTTTGTAAAATGAATACGTTTCTTTGTAAAATGCACATGTTCCTTTGTAAAATGAATACGTTTCTTTGTAAATGAATACGTTTGACCCGATTATACTAGAATTCACTCGAACATACTACAATTTGACTCAATTATACTAGAATTGATTCGATCATTCTAGAATTGACTCAACTATACTAAGTTTGAATCGACTAAAATAGAATTTGATTCGATTATACTAGAATTGACTCAATTATACTATAATTGAATTGATCATATTATAAATTGAATCGATTATACTATAATTTGTATTGATCATACTAGTTTTTAAAATGAACATGTCAACTTATAAGATGAATATGCTACATTTACAATGAACATGTCATCTTATAAGATGAATATGTTATGTTTTAAAATGAAAAACATGTCAACTTATAAAGTTGAATATGTTACGTTTTAATTATGTTGAATTTTCTAAAGTAATGTGTTTATTAACATGATGTATACGTTTATTTGTAAAATTAACATGTCAACATGATGATTATGTTTATTAGCGCGATGAATATGTTGATATTCTATAAAGGAATATGTTAATTAACATGAAGAATATGTTTATTTTTAAAACGAACATGTCAACATATAAGATGAATATGTTACGTTTCAGCATGAACATCCCATCTTATAAAATGAACATGTTTCGTTTACAAAAAGAACATGTCAACTTATAAGATGAATATGTAGAATTGACTCGATTATAGTAGAATTGACTCGATTATACTAGATTTTGAATCAATTATACTAGAATTGTCTCGATTATACTAAGTTTGACTCGATTATACTAGAATTGACTCGATTATACAAGAATTTGACTCAATTATACTAGAATTGACTCGAATATACAAGACTTTGACTCGATTATACTAGATTTGACTCGATTATACTAGAATTCAGTCGAACATACTAGAATTTGACTCGATTATAGTAGAATTGACTCGATTATACTAGATTTTGAATCAATTATACTAGAATTTTCTCGATTATACTAGAATTGACTCGATTATACAAGAATTTGACTCGATTATACTAGGATTGACTCGAATATACAAGACTTTGACTCGATTATACTAGATTTGACTTGATTATACTAGATTTGACTCGATTATACTAGAATTCAGTCGAACATACTAGAATTTGACTCGATTATAGTAGAATTGACTCGATTATACTAGATTTTGAATCAATTATACTAGAATTGTCTCGATTATACTAGAATTGATTCGATTATACAAGAATTTGACTCGATTATACTAGGATTGACTCGAATATACAAGACTTTGACTCGATTATACTAGATTTGACTTGATTATACTAGACTTGACTCGATTATACTAGAATTCAGTCGAACATACTAGAATTTGACTCGATTATAGTAGAGTTGACTCGATTATACTAGATTTTAAATCAATTATACTAGAATTGTCTCGATTATACTAGAATTGACTCGATTATACAAGAATTTGACTCGATTATACTAGAATTGAGTCGATTATACTAATTTTGACTCAGTTATACTTTGTAAAATGTATACGTTTCTAGGTAAAATGAATATGTTACTTTGTAAAATGAATATGGGCCTTTACAAAATGAACATGTCAACTTAAAAGATGAATATGTTACGTTTCAATTCATTTTTAAAATGAACATGTCAACATATAAGATGAATATGCTACGTTTCAAAATAAACATCTCGTCTTATAAAATGATCATGTTTCCTTACAAAATGAACATGTCAACTTATAAGATGAATATGTAGAATTGATTCGATTATAGTAGAATTGACTCGATTATACTAGATTTTGAATCAATTATACTAGAATGTCTCGATTATACTAGAATTGACTCGACTATACAAGAATTTGACTCAATTATACTAGAATTGACTCGATTATACAAGAATTTGACTCGATTATTCAAAGTTTGTCTCGATTATACTCGAATTGACTTGATTATACAAGAATTTGACTCGATTATACTAAGTTTGACTGGTTTATACTAGAATTGACTCGATTATACTATTTTTGAATCGACTATACTAGAATTTGAATCGATCATGCTATAGTTTGAATCGATAAAACTAGATTTTGAATCGATTATACGAGAATTGAATTGATCATATTAGAATTTGAATCAATTATACTATAATTGACTCGATTATACTAGAATTGACTCGATCATACTAGAATTGACTCGATCATAATAGAATTGACTCGATTATACTATAATCGACTCGATTATACTAAGTTCGACTCAATTATACAAAGTTTGACTCAGTTATACTAGGTAAAATGAATACGTTTCTAGGTAAAATGAATATGTTACTTTGTAAAATGAATATGTTTCTTGGTAAAATGAACATGTTCTTTTGTAAAATGAACATGTTTCTTGGTAAAATGAATATGTTGATTTGTAAAATGAATACGTTATCTTGGTAAAATGAATATGTTGATTTGTAAAATGAATACGTTATCTTGGTAAAATGAATATGTTGCTTTGTAAAATGAATGCGTTGCTTCGTAAAATGAACATGTTCCTTTGTAAAATGAATACGTTTCTTGATGAATATGTTCCTTTGCAAAATGAATACGTTTCTTGGTAAAATGAATATGTTGATTTATAAAATGGATATGTTACTAAGTAAAATAAATACGTTTCTTAACATTATGAATATGTTAAACACTAAATAATTGTCTTATCAGATAACTAACAAAAAGAAAGAACTAACATGTTTATCAAACTGAACAAACAAAGAACTAACACTAAATCTATCAAAGTTGTTCATTTATCACTCGATTTCCTTTTCAGCGAAATAATTACTCAAATTCTCTCGGCCAACATCTGATTTCTTGTTTATTGGAGACTCGATCAATTTCGCCAAGTATTTCACCCGCAGAGTATCCAACTTGTTCTTCATGTGGACCTTTTTCCTCTGAAATGGACAACATAATCAACATCAATTTGACTTGCAATATGTAACGCGTGTAAACATTAAAAATTTAGGATGAAAAACATTACCGAATCACTGCCTATCACAGGGAATGCGCAATCATGGCCATCTGAATGCACACAAACATATTTGGACATGTGATGCATTGTATATATTCCGCAGTTCACTGTGTTTGTTAAATCTGCGCAGTGCATGTTGACCAATTTCAAGGTAAGCCTGTTGAACGCGCTCTTGAAGGGTTTCTTGTACATTCTTTTGTACTCTTCAATGACCTTTTTCTGTTTGTTAATGCCAGAATTAATAATTGTTTTTGTTAAAAAAAAAAAAAAGAAAACTATATTGAATAAGTTGAAATAGTCAAGTCTCACCAAGAAATCTTTAGTTTTGCCATACTTGTTATCCAGTGGCACATTTCCACTCAACACTGTATCCATGTTGTCAAGAATACCTAGCTTTTTGTTTTCAAAGTCCAAACAGTATAGGTAGAAATGGGTCTGAAAATAGACTGGGACAATAAGCTGAAAAATGGAACAGACCAATGTAAGTTGAACATGTTTAACACTAAGATGAATATGTTTAATAATAAGATGAACATGTTATATTTACGCACCTGGCTGATATTCTTGATATCATTTTTGGAAAGCCCTTCTTCTGTGAACTCGACATCGATCCTTGCAGCTGCATCACTCACATATTCCTTCGCATCTCTGTTACTCATTGCTTGGAAGGACAATCCCATCTAGAAAGTATGTCGAATGTTTAGTGTAAGAGATATAGCGAGGTGTTAGTAGGTCATCACATATGGATTCTTACCATGACATTTGTCGTTAAGCAGAATTTATTCTTATTTTTATTCAAGCTGTGGAATCTGAAATTCAAGTGCTTCGCCCAAGCATCAACAATTGTTGTTGAAATATACTCTCCAAGCTTGAAGGTCTGGAAATCCTCTCTTGTGCAGGCCAATTGTAATCCTTCAAAGATGACTTCTTTGTAACAGTTACACAAAGAAAGGATGAACATGTTATATAATATAATGAACATTGTATACAACCAGATGAACATGTTATATAATTTAATGAACATTTCATACAACCGGATGAACATATTATATAATTTAATGAACATTTCATACAACCGGATGAACATGTTATATAATTTAATGAACATATTACATACGTGGTTTTTTCAGCATTGTCCTTGTTCCCTTCCATTATAAAGTTCCAAAATGCTCTTTCCTTCAGAGTGCACTTGCCTCTGATTTCAGCATGCCCTTTCCAGAAGGGAGTTGAAAGGAAAGGGGGATCCAAATCGCTTTCTTTCTTGCCTTCTTCTCCAAGAACCATCCTGTAATATTCATGATATTAGTTGATTTGTAATTTGCAAGTTGAATGTTTGACTAAAACAAAATACATACTTGTCAAATAACAATCTCCTCTCAAATGGAGTTTTTGGTGTCTTCTCTCCACTAGCTTCTTCTTCCATATCTTTTTTTCTGGAGTCTTCTCTCTCACCTCTTCTACCACCGAAACATCTCCTTGCAGATCATTTTTTTCAGGAGTCTCCTCTCCCAGCTCTTCTGCCACTGGAGCATCTCCTTGCAGTTCAGTAGTCCCCTCTCTTATCTCTTTATCTTTTTGCAGTTCAAAATCAGAATGAATTAATAAATATTCAGACTCAAATGAATATTTTATTCAATGAAATGAACATATGTAATAACTAAATGAACATGTTACCTGAATCTTGTGCTTGTTGCTGTCCATCAGTTGCAATTTTTTTCTGAATTTTTTCCCGTTCTTGCACCACAACATCATCCTCATCCACTTCCTTATTACTGTCTCCATCCCCATGTTCATTTAAAATATCTGACAAAATAGATTAAATTCCTTCAAAATCAGAATTAATAACTCGATATTCAGACCCAAAATGAATATGTTATTCAATACAATGAACATATTAAAGAACAAAATGAACATGTTACCATTATCCTGTGCTTGTTGTCCATCAATTGCAAGTTCTTTCTGAATTCCTTCGCGTTCTTGCACCACAACATCATTCTCATCCACTTCCTTATTACTGTCTTCTCCATCCCCATATTCATTGAAAATATCTGACAAAATAGATTGAATTCCTTCACATTGAATTCCTTCACCGTCAGAATGAATATATTAATAGTCAGACCAAAATGAATATGTCATTCAATAAAATGAACATATGTACGAACGAAATGAACATGTTACCTGTATCATGTGCTTCTTGATGTCCATCAGGTGCCATTTGAGTCTCAATTCCTTCATTTCTTTGCACACCATCATCCTCTCTCTCTTCCTCATTTTCTAACATAATGAACATGTTTAAGATAATGAATGTATAATGCAATACAATGAATATGTTTAAGAGAGAAATGAACATGTTACCTCCATTATGTTCTTGTTCTTGTTCCTGTTCCTCTCGATCATTTGCCACTACATTCTCAATTCCTTCTTGTTCTTGCACCAAAACAACATCTCCAATGTCTACATCAATTGACTCCTCATCCTCATTTTCTAGATAATGAAATGAACATGTTAAATATGGAGATGAACATGCTTAAGAACATGTTTAAGATAATGAATATGTCATTCAATCAGATGAACATGTTTAAGAATGAAATGAACATGTTACCTGCAACTTGTTCATGCTCCTCATCAGAACCCATTTCATCATCAATTCCTTCATTTCTATGCACATCAATGACACCTTGTGCGATTTTCATGATATCTGATGCATGGTTCTGAAGTGCATGATGAATAATGAGGGCAGCACTGAAATCTGAGCTCTTGGCCCTTTCACACACCTCCCGAACTTCAGACACGAATGGTGCTATATTTGTCATAGCCCTTTCAAACCTTTCAACTAAATCATCTTGTTGTTTCTTTTTAGGAAAAAAACTTGTATGAGATGAAGCTGTTATATTATGAACATGATACATTATGATATGGACATTTTTTATAATGAGATGAACATGTTGGTTAAAGGGATGAAGTTGTTGTATGAAGGGATGAACATGTTTCAGAATAAAGATCAACATGTTATATAATTTTGTGAACATGTTGTATGATAAAGATCAAAATTTACCTCCAACACATGTTCATCAGCTAATGTGGCTGCTTGATGCGCTCTATCTCTTGGTGGTTTGATGGGATCAAGAATTAACCCCATACCAAAACCCTGGCCACTCTGCTCTTCCTTAACTCTCTTGGAAATTGCTTGATTTGTCCAATAAGCAATAGCAGGGAATTTCCGAGGCACATAAGTCTTGTTCATAAACTGGACTCTGTCCAGATAGCATACCACCAAGAATGTCAGTGGACCATTAAAATGGGCCTCTCCATCACTTTCATGCCACATCTTGACCGATTCAGAAAGAGCTTGTAACACATATTGGCACCAATTGTGATTGATGATGTCAGATGGTTTTCACAACGATTTGAGCAATCTTAACTTGCATTCTTGGCCCCTATTTCTCCAGAGAAAAAGGGATACCACAGCTATGACAAAAATTCTTTTAAAGTCATCTCCATAGACTCTTTGTCCTCCTCTCTCAACGTCCTTTCCAGTTAAATATTGCACCAGCTTTTTGGCTGTTGGAGCTCCAGCCGTACGCTTAAAACCAAAGGTCTCCCTCAAATCCCCAAGCATCTTATTATATTGTTCATCTTTGTCGTACCAATCTCCCTCAATGACCTCTTTTGGTCCTTTCGGTAGGCCCAGAACAGCCTCAACATCATCGGCGGTAATATTCATCTCTCTATTACCGCGGAGAATGAGTGTGTTACTGGCATACCTGTGATAACATGTGATATAATGTGTTGTACATGTTTAATAAGAAAATGAACATGTTGTAGAATGAAAATAACATGTTGTATATTCTATGAAATTTAAATTTCACAAATTACCTGTACTTTGAGACCAAGAAATAACAAAGATCTGGTTGCGCAATTTGTGTAATCTTCATGTCGAGAAGATAACCAAAACCTATACTCTTTACATCTTCTTTCTGTCGGTCATCCAAGTCTTTGAAAAATTTGAACAACGCTAGAGGGGAAACTTTATTTAAGAATCCCCCTTCTTTTATTTCATAGGTTAATTTTGGCTTCTTTCTTTCAGTCTGCTCACTCAGAGCATCAGTTTTCCTTTTTCTACAAAAATAATATCATGAACATGTTACAGTTCAAAATGAACATGTTAAATTGTATAATGAACATGTTCAAATATAAAATGAACATGTTACAG
>CACSLK010000984.1:14673987-14693518 GCA_902706635.1 Striga hermonthica
TATGTAATGAACATGTTAAATTGTATAATGAACATGTTCAAATATAAAATGAACATGTTACAGTATGATATGAACATGTTTTAGTATGTAATGAACATGTTAAATTGTATTGTTCAATTAATGAACATGTCTACATTCTATATAAGATGTTCTTTGAACATGTATAACAACGAAATGAACATGTTTAATAAACAAATGAATATGTTGAAAAGAAAATTGAACATGTTCAAATGAACCAATATACGAATAAAGATAAACAAGGCGGACATACCGTTCACCAACATTTTTTGGCCGTTGTTTCGAACTCTTTTTCCTACGGGCTTTAATTTTATCCTCTGTGGCAAAAAAATAATAAAACATTATACAATCTTCTGCAATGACTACTTTAAACACTAGGCACAAGATTTGAAATTCAAAATAGGGTTTTGGAATTGAATTGAATCTCTAGTCGGATTGGAACTTCAACCCAAGGCACAAAATACATACCAGCATTTTCTGCAATGTCTCGTTTTCCATCTGCCATGAATTAGGGTTTTTCATTTCTAAGTTTAACATTTAAAATATATGAAACTGAAATTTAATCGACATGAAAAGCAAATAAATCTTACCTGTGACGTAGGGATCGTCGGAAATTGAGCGTTTTTCAGTTCAAATTGTCTTCTCCGAGAAATTTTGCTCGTGAAACAGAGAAAAATAAGAGAAAACAATGGTGAAAATGAAGAGAAGTTGCAGTTGGGGGAAGAAGACGGTTCAAAAATCGAGAAGGGATGCCGGCAAATTGTGGAAAAAAAAAATAAATGTTAAAAGGTGTGATTTGACATTACAGGCGCGTGAAACCACGTTAAATAAAAACCAACTCCAACACTTTTTTCTTACTTGTTTGGCGCGTGTAAATCTAGCCTGGCACACCTAGCAAGGTGTGCCAAGGCACACCATAGTGCAACTGGTGCTACGGCAAATTTTAATTGATGACATGGCAGCAGGTGAGACAAGCACTAAAAGATGTATTGAAAATTCTTTTCCTGCTAGTTTAATCTTTTTATTTTATTTTCTTATTATAAAGATCCTTGTTTATGTTGGATAATTGGTGTAAAATTACACCGGAATCCTACGAACTGATATGTATTTTCAGTTTTTACAAATAATCTAAAAATAAAAAATTACAATTGAACTGAATAATAAATTACAACTGAAAAAACGGAAAGATTTTAGCTGAGGCGAGTAAAACTCTTTCCGCAAAAAGAATACGCCTCGTGTGGCAGCTAACGGTTCAGGCGTAACTTCCCCAAAGATACAACGGCAAACGTTTCTAAATCTGTAGCACACCAGATTTACGAGCTTCGGCGAACGGGAACGGAGTCGAGTTGAGCACTTAGAAATACAAGGAATATCTTAAAACAAATAAAAATATCATTTGTTTATTCTCTTTTGATATGTTTATATCCGATATTTGGACATAAATCTATCTTTCTTTCCTTTCTATTTCTCTTTCTTTCCTTTCTATTTCTCTTTCTTAAAATTTAAAATTTTTAATATATTCAATTAATTTTTAACATTTTTTAATTTTTTAAACAAAATACTTATTAACATTAACAAACAAAAATATTACACTTATTTATTTTATTTTTATCAAACAAAATAATTTTCGAATTTTAAATTTTTAATATTTATTTTTATTTTTTAATATTTACAATATTATTATTTGTTTTATTATTTTCATTAATTTTTAAGTTTTTTCAACTTTTTAATATTAAATAAAATTAATAAAAAATATTTATTGTAATTTTTTTAATATTATTATCTATTAATTTTAAAATTTAAAAAATAAAACAAAGGCCGCGCGGCCGGCCCAGGCGGCATCACCGCCGGCCGGCCGAAAATGTCGGCGGTTCTAGGTGGGGGCCGGCCGCTTAATAGCCGGCCCGAGCTTTTTCGGCCGGCCCTGGTGGCCGGCTTTTCGTTTTGCCGGCCATTCTAAAGGCCGGCACTATCGGCCGGCCACCAAACAGATAAAAAAATTTTCAAACATAATTTTTGATCGAAATTTAAAAAAAAAAAAAAAAAAAAAAAACGTACCGATACGAGTATCCCTTGCCTTCGCGTAGTGGTGGTGCCGACATTTTTTTGGAATTTTTTCGAGCGAAAATCGAGAGAGAAAGAGAAGAGAAGAGAAGAGAGAGAGAAAGAGAGAAGAGAAGACTGAGGGTGTGATTGTTTATCATCCACCTAAAAAAAACTAATCAAAACTCAAATTTAACTCAACTTAACTCAACCCCACTATCTCCAATATTATCAATATAATTAAATAATATCAACCAATCATTCAACAATCATTCTTATACATCACATCAACTTTAAACTATTTATCTACTCACATAATTTTAACTAACTATCAACTCCAATCATTTTTCTTACTTTTACATCATATCAACTTTAATTATTTTATTTAAAATATTATTATAATATAACCACTAACAACTAACCATACCAACTTTTTTTCAAAAATAACTGTGGTTAAAAAATAACTAGTTAAAAACTAGATGAATTCATAAACAATCACCTTTTGAGAGATTTGGGGGAGGGGCAAAATCTACTTTTAAGGAGACGATAAATATTAAAAGGGGCGGTATTTAGCGTTTCAGTTTAAAAATATGTCTGATTGGAGATTTCGGGACTGTAAACCATACCTGAACCCGAAATCATATCTAATAAATAAAATGAAATAAATTTTGACTATTGAATTTGAAACAGTAGATAATTTCCAACGGTCCAAATTTAATCTGACTGACAAGCGGTGGCCAATGGCAGAGTGAAACATGGGCCCAATTCCAGGCTATTGGTCAACGGACTTAATCGGGTCGGCTGCGGACGGAATTCAAGTCCACCAATCTAATTCTAACCAAGATTTAGCCGGTTGAGAATTACACAATTTATTGAAAAAAAAAAAAAATATACACAATTTATTAATAAAGTAATTCTACAAGTACATAATGGTGTACATAAGAGTGTACATAATACTCACAATTCAAGTCCACCAATCTAATTCTAACCAAGATTTAGCCGGTTGAGAATTACACAATTTATTGAAAAAAGAAAAAATACACAATTTATTAATTGAATAATGCCACAAGTACATAATGGTGTACATAAGAGTGTACATAATACTCACAATACATTGTGTGGAACACACCAAAAATAAAAAATAGACTCACATTGTGTAGCATTTTCCTTATTAATTTATTTATTTTTCTTTTCCATTATATTGTTTTCAAGACACGGGTAAGGTATCACTCTGAGTACCCAACCAGATAGATTCACTTCGAATTTCAGATATTGCAGGCTTGAATTAGTAAATAAAAATCACTTCAAAATTGTCGTCATGAATCATGAAAATCATAATGTCATTTCACTATATATATTAATTAATGTCTTCATTCAAAAAGTTTGTCGTCTCCACCACACTACTGATTTTCCGGTGTTTTGTTTGAACTTTTAAATTATTTGGCCTACAATAAAGAAAGAAACTATTTTTATTCGCTCTTGCAGTTAATTGGCTTACTCGCCACAGGCGAAGAGGATTTTTATCTCTGAAACCTCCGGTGGCCGGCGATAATCAAGGTAAAGTTCACCAAGATTTTATTTTTTTTCTTTCTTTTTTAGCAAATAATAATAATAAACAAAAAAAAAAAGATCAACTGGGTTTCGTAGAAGATTTAGGAAAATACGATTTAGGAAGATTTAGGAAAATACCTCAAATTTATTGTCCGTTTTCTGAGGTTGACCTCTAATGTTTACAGAAAAACCGCTGTTTGGTCATTTGGTCGAACACCTTATGTGCACACCATTGGAGAGTGTTTCTTTTGGCTTATTCATCAAACGTTAGATACAGTAAATTACCACCAAACAAATGGAGCTTAATCATTTAGATGCCGAGTCCGAGGACATAGATAGGGAGTTGCCCTTGCAGAGAAATCTCGAGGAGAATGGCCTTCACCACCCACATTATCCATCTTCAGTTAGAAAAAAGGCTTATATTTTCGATGGTGATGGCAATTACTACAATAAGGAATGGGATCTTGCTCAAGGCACAGGCAATGAGTTCTGTTGGTACCATGTCGAACTCCCGAAAGGCAATCAAAAGCTAGCCCAACTCGCACAGTACCTTATCGATGTCCTTTGCCCTCCCCTCAAGCTCCAGGACATACTCTCGCTTGTTAGCAATGGGCCGTTTTGTGGGCACGTTGATGGCGCCCTTGTTTTCAGGGTAAATTCACCCGGGCCCACCTCAAGCAAGTTTACTTTTAGGATTGCTGCAAGAATTACCGAGGGCTCGGTTATTACTGTGTCATTGAGCCGGGTTCCAAGATTGGGCTTTTCGCCTGCGAACGAGTCTTTGCTGTCCGAGATTCCGGTCGTTGAGGGTTCTAGTCGTGGGGGTGGTGAGAATGAGGGTCGGGGAGGTATTGTGATTAGGGAACATGTATTGGATTTTCTCCTGACGATGAATCATTCGGAGGAGGCAGATAATCCGGTGCCTAGGAAGGTCTCGAATCTCGTTGTTCACGTTGTGGATACACACGTGGATCACCTTCAGGACCTAGTGACGAAGCTCGAGATTGAGCTGGATGCTGTCGAGTTTGAGTTGGATAGAGGTATTTTTTTTTTTTAATTTTTCGTTTTGAGTGGAATGTATAATCTTGTGCTTTGGGAAAAGAAATGTCAAATTTTCTAAGTCTTGGTGTTGCATTATATGTGTACATAACTTGGTATATTTTTTTTCCTAATTCATCTGCTGTATGAAGTTGTGGGTTTTTGTCTGGATTGATATGTCAAGTTGTTTGTTTGGCGATGGCTCTTTGGTTCCATCATTCATCTTGTAATTATGATTTTCTGTTGTAAAGATATTACTGGAAAGCTATGACCTTTACATGGAAGAGAGCTTTTTGCTCCCCTTTTTGTATCTGTTTAGTGATTTACTTTGAAAAAATTAAAGAAATACTTCATGTCAGTTGGTTTGTGGTCAAAATTGGTTAGAGCATCTGTTACTAGGTGCGGACTCTTGACATTTTAGGTATGTTTACAATTGTCTTTCCGTTCGTGTAATACCTATATTCTAATGAATAGGGTGCTAAAGTTGAAAGGGAAGAGAGAAATGAGAAGTAAAAGAAATATCGGAGACAGGAGCATAGTTCACTAGTGATACTGAAGTCGAAGATATTATCTACCAACACAATTTAAACCTCAATTTTTATGAAATTTGTTCCTTTCACTGAAAACGTGCAGTTATCTTTATACTATTTTATTTCGTTTAAAGATTGGAGGGATGTGTATGTAACCATGCTTTAAATATGTAATCCTAGATACATGAACTCTGCATAATGAGTAAAACAGCATTATTCGTAGTACATCAGTTGACTGTAATGGAAAAAAATTCACCTTCAGAAAAATTGTTTTGGAAATGAGCATCAAAATGGTATGTAATCGAGAATTGTTATGAATATTCTAGCATTTGCAGCGAAAGCTCTAATGGTATGTAATCGAGAATCGAAAGCATTTGTTTAATGTGTGTTGAAAATGATGGTTAGGTTGGATGAAAATAAAATGTTAGAATAAGTGATGATTTTCAAGGGAAGTCACGATTTTAGGAAGGTAGCAACAAATACTTGAAGTTGTAAACGTCTTCTTATATGGTGCTATTTTTTGTAGTTTAGTCATTTTACATTTATTCCATCATTGCAGTGGAAATTCTTGATATGCTGCTGTGTTTGCAGGTGGCTTTGTTTTGAAAAAACAATTGTTAGATGATAGGAAATTTCCAAGAATGCATCTCGACTTGCAACGCCTTTTGCAGGTACCTTACCTACTAATATAGTTCTGGCCGAAAGATAGAAAGATACAGCTATTGCTCATAATCATCCAATATATGCTTTACCCAGGTGATTGCACATGGCGAACAAGTATTCCCCCGAGTTAAGGAGAAGTGTTCATCAAAAGAATGGTTTGCGAGTGAAGATATTAATGCCTTAGAGGAATTAATTGGCCGGATAAGGAGACTAAAGGAGAATGTCGGCTTTATAGCAAATCGTGTGACGGCAATTCAGGCTGGCCTGGACAGCTGGCAGGCCGAGCAGATTAATCGAAAATTATACTATCTTTCATTCCTCTCCATCATTTTTCTGCCTTTATCCATAATTACCGGAGGTTAGATCTTTTGCACTGGGCTCTTCTGCTTCTAAGATTATTAGTCGTTTTAACATTATAAGTTTATCCTAAAAAGCTGTTGTTTTACCAAAATTGCAGTTACTAACATCGTAAAATCTCCATTTTAATTCTATCCAAATACTTAACGAATACGTTTGTTATGAGCTGAGCCACACCACAAGTCATCATGTTCATTTCTGAATTTTTATTTTTAAATAAAAACTGACGTGAATCGAATTTGTCTATAGTGTTTGGGATGAATGTCGGTGGAGTTCCATGGACGGGACAAAGGGACCCTGAACTGAAAGACGGGTTTCGTAATGTGATGATTCTCTGTTTTGCAATGCTGGTGATCATTCTATTGTGCTTCCTTTTTCCGGCCATTTATAAAGGTGTAACAGCCTGGAAGAAAAGGCGAGTGTTAAGAAAAAGTTGGTCTCTCAACCGGAGATCCTTCTTTAGAAGAACCGAGAGGGGAGGATATCTTCGACTTTAGGCTGCAACGATGATGCATGCACACCTATTTTTTATGTTATGATATGATTTTGCGTTCATCTTTGATTCGAAGTTCGAACTTTGCTAATTCTCAGTAACTCGAGTTACTTGTGTAGATTAGATTTTTTTTTTTTTATTTCTTTTATTTAATTATAGTGTGGCCTCTGTAACATTATGTCTGTTCCAAAATTTTTAACTTCATTAAAACTGAATGATTTGTTCTTTTATTTTTATTTTTTTGCCTAAGGTATTGAGCATAGATGAGAGACTGATGAGTGAGTTCGACTAGAATAAGAGTTGCTCTTAGACAAATTTGTATACGTGATGTTCAAGAACATTTGAAAGATGTTAAGGTTAATAAATTAGCTTATATTTTATTTGGTTAGTTTATAAACTTATTACTAGTATAATACCCGTGTGGGTGGTTGATAAAATAATTAATTGTACAATAAGATTTAAAAAAAAAAATGTATATTTTGTTAAAGTTGGAAAAAATAAATAAAAAAAGAATATACAAGAATTTATAATAAATAACTAAGTGAATTAACAATATTTTTTTAAATCTGAACACTAATTTATATGCATCACTAAATATATTTATAATAATTTTATTTAAAACACATAAGAAAATATTATGAACAAAGCAGAAAATTTGGAAAGTAAGATTATATGCACATTATAGAAGAAGATAATAGATATATATGTATGAAATAGTTTAAATATATTAAATAGGTGTATGTATATGGTAATCCGAACCTAAGTTATTTGGTATAAAAAAAATATTAATTTTTATCCAAGTCATATTACAAAACATAATATTTTACCATGTAAGATTTACAAAGCATGAGAAACTGTCACTTAGGCTCCACGCGATCTGAAATTATATATAAGGGAGATATTAAAAAAAAAATTCGTTTGGTATAAAAGCTCGAGCTCATCTCATAAGGTTTCGATAACTTTTCAAATAAACTCGTTGAAATTTTATTCCAGCTAGCTTATCAACTAATTTTACTAAACACTTTTACCATATAAATTAGTTTTTCAACTATAAGCCATAAGATATCAGCTAACTTATCATCTAGTTTTATCAAACATAATAAATATTATGGTTCTAGATAAGGCTTAAGGATCCCATTCTCTTACTCAAGTAATACACAATTTAGTTATACTAACGATTAATTAAGTTAAAAAAATAATATTTAAAAATAAAAGTAATTATTAATAGTTATTAAAACTTTACATTAATTATTGATGGTTTTTTTTTATAATTTTTGTTTTACACAACTATATGTGTTGATTGGTCCGTCCACCTTTTTTTTTTTTTTCAAAACGATAGGAATTCATTCAACAAGAAAAGAGTTTTACACATCGGGAGACACAACGGCCTCAAAAAAGATCATACAAATGAGAGAAACATCAAGGAGATGCTCTAGATCAATACTAACACAATAAAACTAAGCCAAAGGCAGGTGCCAACCAGAGCCCTTTAGCAAAATCCAAAGGAAAGACTACGAAAGGAAATACCAAACCCAAATACAAAATGAACAAATCACTGCCCAGGACAGATAGAGGATAGGAACTAAATCTAAAAAGACAAACCAAAAGAAAGACAAGCTACCACTGAACCATAAAAATGGACCTAGTACACTCCTTCCTTCAGTCTGCATGCTCTTGGCTAGCAAGGATAAATTCCCTCCAATCTTTCCAGGCATTCTTAACCACCTCAGTCTCTGGCATCATCAAGCTTTGAAATTTCCAAAGATTTCGAGACTTCCAGAGCCACCATAAGATGTAGGTGGACAACTGGAGTCTATCTTCAGAAATGGCCCTTCTGTCGATGCAACAAGCTCTCCACCACCATTCTCTGAAGTTACCAGTATTTGCTTCAAGTCCATCCCACTGCACCTGAGATAATTTCCACACAGTTTTGGCTCTGTTGCACTGAAGAAGAACATGCTCCACTGATTCTTCTGTAGCCCCACAAGCTTGGCAAATTGGATCAATGTCTATACCTTTAAGAAGGAGTTTCTGACTAACAGGCAGGATATTATTGTAGCATTTCCACAAAAAGTGTTTCAGCTTGCCTTTGATCTTTAAATTCCAGCTCCTTGATCTCACCTTTCTGTTCACAGCAGCACTTCTGCTCCCCTCAGCCATATCCAGATCAGTAAGTTTCAGCTTCATTAAATGAGTGTATGCATTTGAAACTGAAAATATGCCTTTGGGATCGAACTTCCACAACCATTTATCTGCAGCATCAGGATTAAGAGAAGAAATTCTCATAATATTTTTTTGATCAACTTCACAGAAAATTCTTTCCAATACAGCTTTGTTCCATGATCTGCCATCTTCATCCAATAACTCTCCCACCTATCTGAAATTTTTCCCCTCCTCATTGAGTGGCATTGGAATTCCCAGTTCAGAGTGTGGAATCCAAGGGTCAGTCCATATATTGGTGCCCCAGCCATTGTGAATTTGAACTCTGAAACCAGCTGAATGCTTGTCCCTGACTCTGAGCCAGTTGTTCCAAAGCCAAGAGGCATTGCTATTGATTTTAGCCTGAAAGATAGAACCTTTGGGGAAGTATTTACCTTTAAGAATCCTGCTAACCAGCAGATTAGGGTTAGTGACCACTCTCCACAATTGTCTGAGAATAAGGGCATCATTAAACAAGTTGATATCCTGAAATCCAAGGCCACCTTCCTTTTTGGGAATTGTGATGGTCCTCCATGACTTCCAGTGCAGTCCTCTTTTGTGGTCCTCCCCCTTACTCCACCAGAATCTTGCACATAATCTAGAAATTTCTTGACATACACTCTTAGGAATGCAAAAACAAGACATGGTGAAGATGGGCAAGGCATTCAGAACAGCTTTTATGAGGACTTCTTTCCCAGCCCAAGAAAGGAATTTGTTCTTCCAGTTAGAGAGCTTGTTCCTCACTGCTGCCACAACATATTCAAAGCAATCTTTTTTGGATTTCCCAATACCCAGGGGGAGACCCAGGTATCTTGTGGATCTATGCACAGAGATTCCATTAAAGATGAGACAAATCTGGTTCTGTCTAACAGCTGGTGTATTTCTACTGAAGAATATAGAATATTTCCCCAGATTTACTTTTTGCCCAGTAAAGAGTTGATAGGTGTGCAACACATTGAGCAGAGCAACAGCCTGCTGAGGGTCAGCTTTGCAAAAAATAAGAGCATCATCAGCGAAAAGGAGGTGTGTAAAGGAAGGACCATGCCTGGAAATTTTGAGGCCTTTGAAATTCCCTCTGGCAGATTCAGAGCTAAGAAGCTTGGTGAACATCTCAGAAACAAGAATGAAGAGATAGGGGGATAGTGGATCCCCCTGTCTGATACCTCTGGAAGCTGTAATGTAGCCCTTAACCTCCCCATTAAGGTTGAAAGAGAAGGAGGTGGCAGAAATGCAAGCAAAAACCCATTGAACAAAATCAGAATGAAAACCAAAGGCTTTGAGAATTTTGATGATACATACCCACTCCACTCTATCGAAAGCCTTCTCCATGTCTAATTTGACAGCCATATAGAAACTATTACCAGATCTGTGCCTATTGAGAAAATGAACCGCCTCTTGAGCAATAATGACATTGTCGAGAAGTTGTTTGTCTTTGATAAAGGCAGATTGATTGTCGCTAATTCACAAGTGCAAGCAGCTTTTCAGCCTAGTGGATAAAATTTTGGAAATTATTTTGTAACACACCCCACAAAGGCTAATGGGTCTATAGTTGCTTAAAGAAGTTGGGTTCAAGCACTTAGGAATAAGGGAGATAAGGGTATGATTCCAATTTTTAAGAAGCCTGCCAGAGAGAAAAAAGCTAGAGATAGCCTCACAGACCTCGGTTTTAATAGTGGGCCAATGATGTTGAAAGAATGCTGGGGACATGCCATCAAGCCCAGGGGCTTTACTTGGATCCATGCTAAAGACAGCTTCTTTAATCTCATATTCCGTGACAGGAGCTATAAGTTGATTGTTGGTATCATCTGAGATGACTGGGAATGAGATTTAGAATTTCCCTGTGCCCTGAAGATCCCTCTGAAGAATAAAGCTTCTTGTAGAAACTGGTTAGGCATTGCTCAATGTCCTCTGTTCTGTCACATATAATTCCTTCAGAATTGATTAACCTGCTAATTGCGTTTTGCTTTCTTCTCTGCATAACAGAGGCATGATAAAATTTGGAGTTGGAGTCCCCTTCTTTGAGCCACTGGACCCTTGCTTTTTGGCTCCAGAACAACTCTTCTTTCTTGATTTCTCTATCCAGATCTCCTTTCAGCTGAGTCCACTCTCCCCAGTTTCTATCAGCACCTTGCATTCTGAGCTCTTCAAGTCTGCTGGCCATAGCAAGTCTCTTTCTTTTATTATTCTTTCTGAATTGACTGCTCCACTTCAACAGGGCAACCCTGGTCTCCTTTATTTTCTCCCCTAGCTGAAACATAGGAGTACCAGTCTTGGCCTTGCTCCATGCTTGTTGGACAACCTCTTTGGCTCCTTTGATTTTGATCCATCTTTGATCATAAAAGAATCTTTTCTTTCTGGGAATGCTGATCTCAGACTCAGAATTTAATAGAAGCATATGATGATCTGAAGCACTTAGGAATATGCTGTGTACTTCTGCATTGGGGTATTTAAGACACCAATCAAAGGATCCAAAAATTCTGTCAATCTTCTCTTCAATAAAATCCTCCCCTATTCTGTTGTTGCACCAAGTGAAGCCATGCCCTTTCATTTTGATCTCCAGCATCTCAAGTTGAGAGATAAAATCAGAGAAACCCTTTAGCTCAAGCACTGATTTGGTTCTCCCCCCTCTTTTCTCAGAGTTGTCAAGAATTTCATTCCAATCTCCACCAATCACCCAATTGGAGCCCCATTTATCACTAGCAGCCACCAATGTATCCCATTGATCCTCTCTGTCTCTTCTGATGGAACTAGCATGCACAAAAATTATCCACCAGGAGTCAGAACCATTGATATCTTCCACTTCCAGTTCAAAGAAGAAGGAATGTTTGATAAGTTGAACAATCTTCATGTCCTTCCTCCAGAGAACTAGAATTCCCCCACTAAGCCCTTGAGGCTCAAAAGCCTCCCACCTTCCTTCAAAACCAATTTTCCTACATACAGTTCTAATAAACATATTTTGTTTTTTTGTTTCAGCTAAAAACACAAAATTTGGGAGGTGGATTCTAGTCATATCCTTAAGCTGGGAGACTGTAGAGGGCCCTCCCAGACCTCTACAGTTCCACATAATAATCTCCATTGATTAGGTTGGGGCCATTCAAGGCTGGCTACCCCCACCTCCAGATCCAAAGTCTTCAGTTTCTTTCTGCCTGTTTCTTGCTCCAACAGAATAGAGTCCCCCATTTCTGTTTCCCCCCTACTACTATGAGGTCTTTTCATACTCTGAGAATGAGTGAGAAGACACTCCTCATCATCAGCAACCGCTGAGGAAGATCTTCCAATTTGATAAACTTTCCTCTTCCAGGTTTGTCTCTTAGGCATATCAGCTATATCAGCAGAGATGATGGTATCTAGCTTCTGATAAGAGCATGTTGTTTTTTCTGAACCACTTTCCTCCTCAGAGAATCCTGGAGATAGAGCCCTCTTCTGTTCTTGCAAGTTTTCAACTGCCAAATTTAGAGGTTCCACCGGCTGCACCATGTCAATCTTCTTTTGGGGTTGGATGGGATTTTCTGTCGATACCTCCATATTAGAATTTTCCCCATCAATTCTTCCTTGAGGACTAGCACCCAGGTCCTTACTTCCAGAAGTAACAATTCTGCTTCCTGAGGAGTTGTTGGCCCCTTCCCCTTTATCAGTATGTTGGCCATGATCAGTAGAAAGAGGAGGGGAGGCTGAGCATTTATCAGATGAAAGACTGGTAGAATAGGATAAATGATTGTATCTCCCTTCTAGAGATTTCATCCATTCCCCATATTGACCATCTTTAATAGCACCTCTGTTAAGGACCTCCATCCTTTTACAGCAGCTTTTATCCATATGCCCAAGAATTCCACAATAGAAGCACAAGCTGACTAATTTTTCATATTTGAAGTCAATTCTAATAAGAGTATCGTGATGCTTCATATGCACACATCTGGGAAGGGGTTTCTTGACATTGACAGAGACCAGAAGCCTGAGAAAGTTCCCCCTATTACCTCCGGCTTTAACCACAGAAACATTGATAGTTTTAGAGAAAATTTTCCCCAACTTAACCCCCACTTCTGAACTGAGCCAATTGATAGGCAGATTAGTAGCGTGCACCCAGATATTCAGTTCATCAAATGTTGGATGATTATCGTTTATCCCGGCCACCCATTCCTTTAGGATTAGAAATTGATTCTCATAAACCCAATTCGCCCCGCTAAGAACCTTGTTCTTGTCTTCACTGGTCACAAAAAGGAATTGGAAAAAGTTAGCCCTAAGCTCACGAACCTCTACCGAATGCTGAATTTGCCAAATTTGGCTCATGGTCCTGCGTATGCCGATTAGGCTAGCTCTCTTCTCCCCTATCACTTTACCAAAGAGGCTATTGCTACACTCTTCATCACTAGCTTTAATGTGCCAATCGTCGATCTCAATGATATTAACTTCAGATTCTGAAAGATCCATCTTCTTAAACTTCAAATCCAGCTCATTATCACTCTTACAACCGGCTGGGTCAGACATTTTCGAAGACACCAACAAAGAGGCAGAAAAGAAAAGAAAAAAAGAAAGACTGAGGATGAGAATGAAGAAGAGGTTACAAGATAAACCCCTAATTAGAGGAATCAAGCCCCATTGGAAGAAGAATTCTAGCCAAAGTGAAGGAGATTAGGGTTCCCATAGAGAGAGAATATCGCACTCCCATAGAGAGAGAATTGTCGTCCTCTGGCCTCGGTCCGTCCACCTTTAATAACAACATCTTTATCTTTTTCTATTTGTCATTTTTAAAATCATGAGCGTGACTTGTTATAGTCGCTCACGAAGTGGCTCTCTCTCTCTCTCTCTCTCTCTCTCTCTCTCAATTGGGGAAAATAAACATAAACCGTCTTCGTTTTTTCTATTTTGTACGTTTTAAAAATTTTCACGATATTGTATCTGTTGAATTTATATCATTAAGTTCTATGTGTCAAGATTTTGTCTCAAGTGTTTTCTATTAGCTGTTCTATTTGACTTAATAATGTGGTGTGAAGTAAAATAACGAAATTGTTAATAATTATCTTTCAAAATATAATAACCCTTTACAACTCATAGTTACATATGACGTAGAATATCAAAATTGTAATATACAAGAAATTTTGGGGCATATTTTTCACATGTTGCAAACATTTACACCGTTCAACCCAAGTTAAACGGGCTAGCCCTAGCAGGCTTCGAACTAGCCTTATCAGGCTTCGAGTTAAATGGTCCGAGCTTAAAAAATCCTGATTTAAACGGGCTACAAAAAAATGACCCTAACTCTATTTTTTCAGGCTAAACGGGCCGACCCGTCGAACAAATGACTGTTTAACTATCTCTATTGCAAACCATAAACACGGTACTTGAGCGGTGTTTGGTTGTCCACGAATATTGCTTACTTTCTTGAATGTAAGTTCACCTTTTCATAGTCTCACGGTCTTACCCTTACTTCAAGTTTTATTTTCTCCCAAAATAAATTAATGAATTTTCCCTCGTCTTATTATTTTTTTTAATTTTAATTTTTATCATTATATAAACAGTGTTTTTCAACCCGGACCGGCCCGGCGGGTCGACCCGGGACCCGTCGACCCGGAGCCAGAACCGGTCCGGGTGTGCTAATTAGACCGGATAACAAATGAACCGGTCAAACCCGGTCAACCCGGCCTTGACCCGGGCGACCCGGGGCATTGACCCGGTCCCTACATATATTTAAATTTTTTTTATTTTTTTTTTTATTTTTTTAAAAATAAAACTATGTATATATATTTTTATGGTAAATATTTATTATTAAAAAAATATTATTATCACTTTAATATACAAATTTTACATACAAAACATTTAATTTTGTTATTTTATGTATATTTATATGACAAAATACTATATATATATAATTTTAAAAATTTTAAAATTAATTATCCGGTTCATCAATTGACCCGGTGACCCAGCGGTTGAACCAGTGACCCGGTGACCCGGAGACCTTCCCGGGTCAATCACCGGGCCGGGTTTAAAAACTATAATTATATAAATACTAGTACAACGCCCGTGTATTACACGGGTGCATGCTAATTTTTTTTTTAAAATCTAAAATTAATGAGAAAAAGTAGTTAGAAAAATTTAAATACTTTTTATAAAAATATATATATTATTATATATTTAATATGACACTTTGTATTTGTGCAACTTACATGTGTTATATTATAATAATTTTTTTTAAGTTACAGCATATAACTACATTAAGCATAAATATATCAATTGAGAAATAATTTTATTTTTCTAATGAATTTTAATAAATATAATTATTTTTTGTTATTATAAATATAATTTATTTATTTAATACATACAATATGAATGTCAAATCGAAAATCATCAAAAGATGATTAATTTGATATACTATATATGTAAACCGATATGAAATACAGAAGTTATCGACTTTTAAAATACATTTATAATTCAATAGTTAATTGAAGGAAACAAATCAAAAGTCAGGGATATATTAGTCACTTAGTGCCTCAGTATGTAAAATTACAAAGAAATAAAGGGTCATATTAGTACAAGTGATATTAAAATACTTAAGTTAGCTAAATAATATTTATGGAATATCCAAACCTAAATTATTAATTATTAATATATCAATATTATTTGTTCAAACCTAATTACGAATTCTTTGCCAAGTAGGATTCCGAAACACCAGAAGCAGCCACGTAGGCTCAGCGCATTCTGAAATAATATATAGGGGGATATTATATAGAGATCATAGAACTAGTAGTTGCATGAAAAACAATCATTTTCTTTATAGAGAAAATCTTTGTAAATGTTTTCGAAATGTATATTCATTATAGCATCCATCTTAATTAGCAAAATTACATGTAATGTGAAGTTTGAAAAAAAAAAAATTAATATGAAGAATATGCAACTTGCAAGTTAATAATGCTAATATAATACCTATGTACACAAGTGTTGGACATAAATTAGGACGAAGAGGGTTTAGCGCAATGGCGCATACCTTGCTCGACGTATCTCACTTTTTGAGTTCGAGTCACTGGGAGGGGAATTGGGGAACCAGTATTAATCCTCCAGTGTGTGTAAAAAAAAAAGTGTTGGACATTAATTAAATGTACAATTAAAAAATAAAAGATAGAATTTTTTAAAGTTTTAATATTTTGGAAAAATTCAATTTCTAATATATAATAAAGAATTAAAATAATAATTTTAAATATTGATTTTAATTACTATATTTCCGTTGTCTTAGTTAAAATACAATCTCAATTGCTTATTATTAGTATTTAGAAAATTAGGTAAACATATAATAATAATAAATATAACATAAAGGACTTTATGGGCACATAATTTAGGATATTAAATTATTTTCCGTATGATTTTTTTTTTTCTTGAGGAACAATCCACCTACGTCTAGAACCTTCTGATAATACTATTTATTTATTTGCCACTTTATATTTATAATCGCTAGTAAAATCATTTACAATATAATTCCCAACAGCTCCGTTCTCTCTTCCTCACTCCTCTCCCCATAAACCCTAAACCCTACCACAGAAAAAAGCTCACAGCTTTCTCTCTGAACCTCTATCCATCAATGGCAGCCGCCGCTGTTCTCAGATCTTTCCGTCACCGTGAAATTTCTTCCGCCCCTATTTCGGCTTACCGAATTGTACGTATCTTCCGATTGAGTTTCAATTTTTGATTGGTCTTTGCTTAGATTCTAAGGTTTCAGATGGTTATTAAACGTTAGGAGTTGAATATCGACTGTAAATTTGTTGCCGATATGTGAAAGCTCTTTGATTTCTGTTTGTCGCTCCTTAAATCTTAATAGAAAAGGCAGTATAGGTGTGCCTTTGATTATTGCTTGATCATTTGTTCCGTTGAAAGATGGGTATTTTGGTGTAATTATGTTTGCCCTGTTATATTAAAGTTGGCTCATTCGGGAGCTTATCTCGATTTTTATGTATTTTTGGGTTGATTTTTTTGTCTAGTTTGTTTTTCATCTACTGTGTTCGTGTGCGGAAAATTATAGAATCCCCAAGTTGTTGAGCAGATTGATTATAGTGTCCATCCTTTGGGCATAGGCTTTGTCCTTGCATTGTTCTCTTGTTGATTAACATCTTTTAGTACTTTGAGATACCTATTTGGTATAAAGTTTTTATTTTGTACTTCTTCTTCAGTTAACTGGAAACACCAAGCAGTCATGGGCTTCGAGCAACAAGTTTGCAGGTCTTTTAAGGCCATTCAGGTATATATCTGTATCAAAATTTTCATAGAACCTTCCCATTTAAATTCTAAGTTTTTTTTTTCTATTTTTCTTTATTGATGCAGCACAAAACCTAAACCTGTTAAAGATGATGTAATTGGAATTGATTTGGGGACGACTAACTCTTGTGTTTCTGTCATGGAGGGAAAGGTGAGACCTTTGTTCACTCAGCAGCATTTAACCTTTTATCACTTTACATTTGTTGATTATTAGAGCCATTAGGCTGATAATTGACAAATTTCTTTCAGAACCCGAAAGTTATTGAGAACTCTGAAGGTGCTCGAACTACTCCATCAGTAGTTGCTTTTAGCCAAAAAGGCGAGCTTTTGGTGGGAACGCCTGCAAAACGACAAGCTGTCACCAACCCAACCAACACAGTCTTTGGAACTAAACGTTTAATCGGTAGGCGATTTGATGACCCTCAGACCCAGAAAGAAATGAAGATGGTACCCTACAAGATTGTTCGTGCCACTAATGGCGATGCGTGGGTTGAAGCTAATGGCCAACAGTACTCACCGAGCCAGATTGGTGCATTTGTTCTGACCAAGATGAAGGAAACAGCTGAGGCTTACCTCGGCAAGAGCGTAAATAAGGCCGTGATTACTGTTCCTGCTTATTTTAATGATGCCCAAAGGCAAGCTACTAAAGATGCCGGCAGAATTGCGGGTCTCGACGTGCAAAGAATTATTAATGAACCTACGGCAGCTGCACTTTCTTATGGATTAAATAAAAAAGAAGGCCTTGTCGCTGTTTTTGATCTTGGAGGTGGGACTTTTGATGTTTCAATCCTGGAGATATCCGGTGGCGTTTTTGAGGTAATGAAACAATATTCGTGCATTTTCCAGTTATCTGTTTCTTGCTTAATAATTGTAGTAAAATGTGATGATGACATGTTTACTTACTATGCAGGTGAAAGCCACGAACGGCGACACGTTCTTGGGAGGCGAAGATTTTGATAATGCTCTTTTGGATTTTCTGGTGAGTGAATTCAAGAGGACTGAAGGAATTGACTTGTCAAAAGACAAACTTGCCCTCCAGAGACTCCGTGAGGCAGCTGAGAAATCGAAGATCGAGCTCTCATCCACATCACAGACTGAGATCAACCTGCCCTTCATCACAGCAGATGCCTTAGGTGCAAAGCATCTCAACATAACCTTGACCAGGTCAAAGTTTGAGACCCTTGTGGGCCACCTGATCGAGAGGACGAGGGCCCCTTGCCTGAGCTGCTTGAAGGATGCTTCCACAAAAACAACTGATATTGATGAGGTTCTGCTCGTTGGGGGCATGACACGTGTCCCTAAGGTTCAGGAAGTGGTTAACCAAATATTTGGCAAGTCTCCCAGCAAAGGCGTGAACCCTGACGAGGCCGTGGCCATGGGTGCTGCAATCCAGGGTGGCATTCTTCGAGGGGATGTGAAAGAGTTGCTTCTTCTTGACGTGACCCCACTTTCCCTTGGTATTGAGACGCTTGGCGGCATTTTTACGAGGTTGATCAACAGGAATACAACTATCCCCACAAAGAGAAGTCAGGTGCATCTTCTTCAGCCTTTCATGTATTTAAATAAATTATTAAAGTTTGATATAAAAGTAGAAGATAGATGATGTTATGTGATGATTTGTTAAAATTATGTGAGTGGGTAAATAAGTCATTTAAGTTGAAGTTTAAGTGATGTGTAAGAAAAATTTATTGATATAATTTAATTATATTGATAATATTCAAGACAACGATTGTGTTAAATTATAGGTAAATATTGAGTATAAATTGAGATAATTTATGAACAAACACACCCTTAATAATATGTTGGTTTATGTCATTCATTACCTTCGTTTCTTAGATATTATTTGAATTCAAATCTTTCTCTTCATAAATTTCATTAGTTAATTCGTTTTAAAGTATTCCACATCACTTAATTTTTACTTGATTCACTCATCATCTACCTTTTAATTTCTCGCGTCTCTTGCAGACATTCTCCACGGCAGCCGACAACCAGACCCAGGTAGGCATCAAGGTCCTCCAAGGCGAACGCGAAATGGCCTCGGACAACAAGCTCCTCGGCGAATTCGAACTCCATGGCATCCCCCCGTCCCCACGTGGCTTCCCACAAATCGAGGTCACATTCGACATCGATGCCAACGGCATCGTGACCGTGTCGGCTAAAGACAAAAGCACCGGCAAGGAGCAACAAATCACCATCCGCTCGTCCGGCGGCCTCTCGGAGGAAGACATTCAGCAAATGGTGAGAGAGGCTGAGCTGCACGCGCAAAAGGACCAGGAAAGGAAGGCCCTCATTGATCTCAGAAATAGGGCAGATACTCGTGTGTACGAGGTTGAAAAGAGCTTGAACGAGTACAGGGATAAGATACCGGCCGAGGTTGTGTCTGAAATCGAGAATGCTGTCT
>CACSLK010000984.1:14706775-14721132 GCA_902706635.1 Striga hermonthica
AAAAAAAAAAAAAAAAAAAACGCATAAACTTAACCGTGAATTATTGCAGCTTCCATCATGATAAAACATGTATACTTATTATATACTATATGAATAAATTCGTATCTACCGTATATGGATTAGTTGTAATGAACGATAAACCTCGATCACAATAGGGCAGGCGTCGTACTCATTCTCACTGCTTTTTCAAGTTTTAAATTTGAAAAGATGTTACAGACTTAATCGTCGAGCTTCTGTTACGCGATAGCTTATTGTTATAATTTATTTCCATGTTTTCTTTTCTTTGGTTATTAAATGCTCCTTAAAAAAAGGAACAGATTGGGTCTACGTTTGGTAACAGATAATATTGCATTAATACAAATAAGAATCCTTCCTTTCGTAGGTTTGCTAAATTATTGCAATTAATCGTAAGATTACAAATACTTTTAAAACGTGTAGGAAACGTGTAAATTGGCCATAATTTTATCTATTCTATAGGATAAGGGCCCCTCATTACAGGTTTTTTTTATATCAATAAATTGAAAGACTAAATCGCTCGAACACTCTTCTGAGATGATCGAAAAAATACAAATCTAAAAAATTGAAGGATCCAAATATTGCTTAAATTTATAAAAATGATAAGCAATTCTAGAAAAAAACTAAATCAAACGTATTCTTGATATAAATCAATCACAAACTAAAAACCATATTTTGGTGGCGGACAATGATGGTCTTTGACGGCTCTAATCTTCATTTTTGCGTCAAATTGATCAATCCTCACTATTTTAGATTTGTAAAATATTTTAACGACGACCAGAGATATGAAATAGGGTTTGAGGGTTCAATTTTTTTTTTTCTTTTATCAATCAATAAATACTGTAATATTCGCAAACAAAAAAAATACCGTAATGGGGGCAAATATGGTATTAAGTTTATTTATCCCATTAAAAAAAATATTAATTAAAAAATGGTTAAAAAATGTAGATATCCAGCCCTATTACGATTATGGTAAAAATGGACCAAAAGTTATAAAGATGCCAACTTAATGATATTATTTGCTGTGGCCTCAAATTAATGGATCAAAAGTGGAATTTGACCAATATAATGGACTGAAAAAGCAATTTTGCCCCATATACATACACACTATTGCGGTACCTGTACGATGCACGGGCCCATTTTATTAAGGTAAGCATTTATAATTGGATGATTAAAAACCATGTATTAGAATAAAACAAAAAGTTACTTATATCTTATTAAACAGAAAACAACGCAACTCTGTGTAAACCATATCTAAGAAAATAAACATTTGACACCTATATATATTAGGATTCTAAATAGAATTAAATAAATCAATTAAAGTATTTAGCATGATTTATATGATATGATTTAGATTTTATGATTGCATAGACAAATACAACAGAGATTGTAAAACGTCTTTTTTTTTTTTTATAATCTATAAACTTATTATTTTAAAATTGTAAATCACTTAATCTAAAGAAGGAAAAAGTTGTGTACACGTATGCAATCAATTTCAAATTTGTATTCTATATGATTAAACAAAACCCAAATTTTTAGGATATTCCAATCCGATTTCATTTTGAATTTTAAATTAATATTATCTACTTTGTTTTATGTTTAAACAAAAATCGAACTAAAGAAAAAAGTAGCCAAATGATATGAGATTTTTAAATTTTAATTATCAATTTGAATTTGGATCGATTTCTATATAATTCGATTTTTTTTTTAATAAACATGATCTGTTGCAATTAGGTAAAGATACATGTTATAGTATTTTGCCTAATTTGAAATTCTCAATTTTATAGTAAACAATTTTTTTTAATAAAAAATGAGAGAATTTTGACTTTTACAAGATTGTTATGCCGAATTTTACCTAAATTAACTCAATTTCTATGCAGTCCGGTTTTTTAATAAACAACTGATCTGTTGCAAATTAGGAAAAGATATATGCGGTAGTATCTTCTCTAATTCGAAATTCTTGATTTTATGGTAATCAGTTTTTTTTTTAAATTAAAAAAAATGAGAAATAATTTTGACTTTTACAAAATTTTAAACATCAGTCGAATTTAACTAAATCAAATTAACAAAACCCATTAAAATATCACACAATCACCAAATGAAAATAATTTATATGACTTGTGAATTCTCTAACCTATTTTATGTAGAAATTAGTTCACGGAGTACTCGACCATAACATGATTGTCTAGCCCAAAGGCTACATGAACAAGTGAACCCAAAGGTTACAAGAAGGAATATTCATCTACTGAGGCATCCACATATGCGAAGGTTGACAAGCCAAAAGACTTGTGGACTGACAACAAGAAACTTGGAGAGTAAGACAACTTCGGTTCTCTCTATGCTACTATGTCAATAGTTGATCTAACTCATCAATCAATTCATTGTTCTATCACAACGGATGCATGGAAAATCATTGAAAGGCAATTTGAGGGTACCAACGTCGTGAAGTCTTCCAAGCTTCAAATGATCCTTACGAAGATTTATGATATTAGGATGAGGGAATACGAGACTATAGATATGTATTATGCTCTCTTTTGTGATCTTGTGAACCAAAGCGTCATGCTTGGTGAAGAGGGTTTTAGAGGCAAGACAAATGCAAAATCTCGTAAGAACTCTTCCTGAGAGGTTTCGTGAGAAAATCACCGTTCTTGAGAGTCTCATGAGGATTCGACCTCTAGGTGTTGATGACTTCTTGGAGACCGGCGAGTGCTTAAAATTAACTATGTTATGATAATGTGAGGATCAAAGGCTTAGCTTTTAAAACCAATGTTCCAACACAAACTAAAGAATATGAGATTCTGAGAATTGGTCTTTTGATACTGAAGGAATTGCTAAGGCACTGAGTGTTCTTACACGAACTCTTATCGATTAAAGAAGAATAAGAAAAAGAAGGTTAAACAGAAGAAGACAACTGATTTCAACAAGAAACCAATCAATAGTCTAGTGAACAACGTTAACTCATAGTCTTCAAAGACTCAAAATCAAAATCAATGTGTTGAAAAGGATCAATTTCGTGAGTACAAGGGGTTTGGGCACTTCCAAGTTGACTGCCCAAATTTCAAGAGGAAGAACAAACCTTATCAAGCCACGTGGGTCGATGATGTATAAAAAGCTGATGGTTCTGAGCATTTCAGTAATTTTGCTAGATGTCCTCTCAATGATTTCATGTGCTACACCTCCTCTACCCACATCACATATGACAGTTTTGATATGGGTTCTTACACGCGTGTTGAAAATGATTTTGGTGAGAGTTCAAACGAATTATCAGACCCTGGTGAAGAAGATCTTGTCGTGCACAAGTACTCCATCGAGAAGTGCATCAAAGCTACAAATATAAAAAAAATATCACTCAGGTCGAAAAACTGAAAAGTGTTGAAACATCAATCTGAAGAATATATGGACAAGCTTCAAAAGACTTGGTGATGATGATGTTTTGGTCTTTTTGGATTTTTTTGTCTGTTTGATTAATTTATGTTGTGCAAGATTTAGATGTTTAGTTAATATTAATAGTTTATGTTTGGTATATTAACAGAAAATATTTTTGTAACGTCATTGGATCGAATAACATAAACCTATAACAAACTTTAAATATATTTGTAAATATAAAAACAAAAAAGTTCGTAAATTTATATTAAAAATGTATTCTTTGTATAAAATTAAAGTTTTATTTAGTAGTCGAATTTATGAAAAATGTTTCAAAAAATTGTAATAGAAATGTAAATTAGCCTTTTGAGAAATTTAGCTACGTTACGTCCAAATGTGTTTTTAATTGAATATAAACGAAAAATATATTTTATTAGCAAAATTACGAGAGTTGACCAAATTATTTGCATAACGAAAAGTGAACAAACAGTTTCATACTTACACTTTCACAGTTTTAATGAAGGTAGGTTGAGATATTTATGGGGAGTGACAGATTTTGTGAGATTTTATATGGAAACCAAACGTTTTAGTTCTAGTTAATTTATCCGCTGACGATTTCTAAAAATATAATCATATTCAAATAATTTATTAGTTTTCCCTTCAAAGACAAAGGACACCTTCAAACATCACAATTAAACTTCCTATTCAATTTGTATGTGCACTCGCAGAAATATGGAGCTCCATGGACGGCGGCAGCCGAGAGGTCAAGGATCTGCGAACAACGTCGACGATCGTCAAGAGTCTGACTCGACGGAGAGCGATGTGAGTTGCGCGACTGGCGGCGGTGTGACTGGAGATGTGGGAGCGGCGCGACGACTGGAATGAGGAGTTCTGTTGAGCTTGTAAATGGAGATTTGATAAACTAACATGACACCGGAGAGGTCGATTTGATATATCAATAGTCAAATCTGGCATGGGGTTTGAAGTGGGATTTTTTACATTGACGTCGACTAGGGACGGTGTGACTGGAGATTTGATTCTCGACGTTATGGCCATTTACGGAGGCAGCAGAGAGGTCAAGAGTTTGTTTTTAATATATTTACAGTATATTTTTTAGTATATGTTCCCGACAAATATACTGTTTTTAGTACATGTTAAGGTCGACAATATATTTTTAGTATATGTTGACGTCGATAGTATATTTTTTAGTATATGTACATGAGTACGATTTCAACTTGTTTTGTATACTGTTACTTTAATGTATATCTTTTGTTTGTATATATATGCTTTATATGTGTAGTATATTTATATTTTTGTTTTTGTTTTTGTTTATGTTGTTGCAGGTGTATATACTGTAGATCTTTTGTATATATACTTTTTATATTTTTCGTATGTATATAAAAATGTATATGTCATGTATATATCCGACATAAACGAAAATTGGGATAAAAAATGCCGACGTAAAAATATTTCTCTCTCTAGGAATGCATCTCGTCAGTATATATAGTTTTTATTTGAAAACTGAAGCATCTATGTGAAAATTGTAATTGATACAACACGTAGTGTAGCTCGGATAAACCGGTTACAGTTAGCTCAAGTTAGTTCGTCCCAAGATAGCTCGGGTTAGGGAGTCTCACCTAGCTCGGGTGAACGGGTATTAAGTAGCTCGGTCAACATAGTCTCATCAACTCGGACAACATAGTGTAAGTAGCTCAGACAACGTATTATGATAGTAGGTCGAACAACATAGTACGAAAGTAGCTCGAACATATTGTTGCTCGGACATACGGTAGTTAAGATTGAGGGGTATTAGTATCTCAATAGGTCGGGGGACTTATGCGATATGTAGACCGACTTAGGGAGACTTGGTATAGGACAATAGGTCTACAGAAGGAATTCTAGGGGCTAAGAGAGTAAGAAAATCTATGGAGGAAGGATTAGAGGACCTGTTGATATAGGACACGTGTAGGACTATACGAGAAAGATCTAAATGACCCTACAAATAAGAATGGGCTTTGAGTAGACTTGGAGTAGCCAAATACCCGTCGGACAGGCCTTCGGACAGCCCGGGCACTTGGGCAGGCTTTCAGGCAGCCGGGTAGGGCAAAAGAAAAAAAAAAAAAGGTTAATCGCTCTATGGACTTTAAACTTAACAATACAATCACATACAATTTTCCATAACTCTTCGTTGACTCGACCATTGGAGGTTTTACGTTGTGAACACCTCCCGTCATATTTTACAGGTTTTTCAAGGAGCAAGTCGTTGTAAGAGGAACAATAATTGGTTCAAGGTGCGACAACACATCAGTAGTGACATATCATGTCGAGAAACTATTTTACAATTCACTTGCACTTTAACCAGCAATATTAAATAAAGGAAAATGCTACATATCCATAATAAATGTACATAACACTCACATGGGGTGAGGTCCACTTGATTTTTTAATTTTGGTGGGACTCACTCAATGTGAGTGTTACGTACACCACAAGGTCCTTTCACTATCACTATTATTACCTACATAAACCATTGCATATAAACTATAGATTATGCTTTGGTAGATGTTCTCACGGTTAAACAGACAGACATTCTCTAATACACCAAATGACATGGTCCACCACGTGGATAATGGAATGTCATCATTTTAACATTAGATTTTTTTTTAATTATTTATACTAAAAATATGTAAAATACAAAAAAAAAAAGTAAAATAAAAATGATAACGAATACAATGCATGCAATATATCATAATATCAAGAATATTTATACAAAATCTTTGAAATAATAAATTCAAATTTTTTTATGATCTTAAAAAGAAAAGGGAAATTAATTGATATGTTACCAACTTGAAAAAAAAATAGTTCGACAAATATCATACTTTATGTGTATGAATTATCAATGTTTATTACATATTTATAAATTAATAAAAATATTAGTGTCATATAAATTTTGTAAAGTTATAAAATGTGTAGATGATATCTATATATATTAAAAGAGGATGGTAAAAATCATATGTGAAAACTTTATAAAAAATTTGAGTCAATCCATCTGACTTACTACTTATGACAATTTTTTAAAACATTTAAAATCCTATACATCCAATTTTTTTATTCACTTTTCAAAAATTGGTTAGCTTTTTACGTTTTATTTTTGTTAATATGTAGTCAAAATGATTCCATATTTTTCGCAAAATTTATTCACGTATTTCTAAAACAGAGTAAACCGAACCTTATTTTATGTTGTATAAAATCTGTCCACGATAATTTGAAAGAGAATCAATAAACTTATTTTATGAAATTAATAGAATCATATATATATATATATATATATATATAGATAGATACCATTTTTTTATCAACTATTAACTCTCACATGGTGCAAAATGCGGAGAAAAATATATCGAAATACAGAGAAAAACTATGGCACCATTTTGGGATACACTCGATGTAGTCAGTTGCAGCAACAAACCTTATTTGGAATTGAGGGCAGTCCAAATTAATGAGACTCAATTCGACGTGGAGTGCAAGAACTTTTTAGAGATCATCATGAAATCAAGAGGTAATATTTTGAATTATTGTATAAAAATTACACACTTACGTGAATTATTAAAGTTAATTTGTATAAATTTATATTGTAGGGTGCACACATGACTGGCATTAAACGTTATGCGAATATGAGAACATTTCGAGATGTAATTGAAGAAGGCGAGGTGTATGCGTTCCGCAACTATGATGTTGAAATCAATAATGGGATTTATAAGGCAACAAACCACATGGGAAAGCTTGTGATTCCTAGAAGGAATCATGTGTTCAAATACGAGGGAATTTTTCCTCACCACTAATAAGGGGCTGGAGATATCGAAGATTAGAAACAGTTAAAATACTATTTATTTAAGTACGTTTTTTTAATTTCGAAAAAAAAGTATATTTTTTTAATTTACTATACAATTTTTGCACGACTTCCTTTGGATTTTGTGATATTTTAAGTTATTCCATGACGTTGAATATTGCCAATAAATTACTTTGTTTTTCAATATATATCAATCTATTGTATTTTTTATTAAATGACATTGAAAATATTGAATTTTATTATGAATTTTATTGCTAATATATTCCATGCCGTTATAAAATGTCGTTGAATATTATGAATTTTATTATTTGATGTCGTACGTAAATAATATTTTTTTTGTATTTTTGGTTTAGTTCTACTAATATTAAATAAAATTAGGTAGAATACAATGATATAAATTAATATTTAAATGTTGAACGTATTGAAAATTTTCGTGTAAATTTTATAACTATTTTTTGAATCTATCTATTTTTTTTTCTAATTTATTTCTAACAAACCAATGGATTTGATAATTTTCGTGCAAATTTTCAAATGAGAAACAATTCAAATTTCAACGAAATTCAATATCACAAAAACCTGTAAGATTTGGATTTATTCCGATTTTAGTTCGTATTAAAAAAAGGTTAACATTGCGATAACTATTTAAAAGTATTTAATATAACAAACTTCATAATCAATTTTCCCCAATTTAAATCAAACCAACAAATCGATTTTTGAAAAATTTCGTGTAAAATCTTCAATGCAATAGACAATTCAAATCTCCCAGATTCGGATTTCCCTAATTTAGATCTTAATCAAAAAAGGTTAAAAATTGAGATATCTCTCCTATATACAATTCCCGAATGTGCTGAGCCTAAGTGGCAGGCTCGCATGCTTCGGAATCCTATGTGTCAAAATTTCATACTTTGTTATTTGGCTTGGATAATTTTAATTTAATTCCAATTCAAAACTAATTAGATTCGGATTACCATAAATATGTTGATTTAATTATGATAATTTGAGAAGTATTAATTGTATTTTAATATTATTACCTACCATGACTATTGAATTGTAAATGTATTTTAAAAGTTGTAACTTTTGTATTTCTTATCGGTGTTACATATACAATGTATCAAATGAATCATCTTTTGATAAGTTTCGATTTGACATCCATATTGTATTTATAAAATAAATAAATTATATTTATCTTTACAATAATAAAAAATATTTATTAAAATTAATTAAAAAAATAAAATTATTTCTCTACTAATATATTCATGTTTAATGTAGTTATATATTATAAATTAGAAAAAAAATTATAATATAACACAAGGAAGTCGCACAAGTAACAACTGTCATATTAATATATATATATATATATATATATAGAGAGAGAGAGAGAGAGAGAGAGAGAGAGAGAGAGAGAGGCTCGCACTCCGGTGAAAATAATACTAAGTGAAAGAAATAAGAATAAATCACTACCATCAAATCAAATAATCCAAAGGATAAAAAATATCAATCTTTATCACTCAATCAGTCCTTACGTCAGTCAGTGGGCCATACCAAAACTTACACAACCTCCACTAACTCATCTCATCCCCCAGCCCCACGTGACTCTCTCTCTCTCTCTCTCTCTCTAAATCTCTCTTCTGCTGCACAGAGAAAATAACAACTATATGTATTTGGACCTTATATGTATTTGGACCTTTTATATTTTGGATCTGTTTTATATTTAGTCATTGGGCTTAGTAGTTATTTGTATATTGGGCCTTTACTTTGTGATATTTGTTCAGCCCATTAGGTTTTATCTCTCCCCCATATAAAAGGGAGAATTAGGGTTGTACACCACACTTTTTGATTTTCCAGATTTTCGTTCAATACAATTTCTTCTTTTCTTTCTCTCGTCTCCACTGAATTTCCTTCAATGAATCGATCACTTTATCGTTCATATTATGGTATCAATCGCTGAGTTTCACTCGATCTTTCACTGTTATATTTCCGCTGCATCATCCTTTTCCTCGATCGTTGTTTTGATTTTGTAGATCTGGTTTTCGTAACCCTAGATCTGCGATTTCAAAGCCTTGCGATTTGTGTTTTCTGGTTTTCAATCGATCATATACACTTTACTGCTTGACGATTTCTATGGCTGCTCATACCACTGCACCACCGACCGACGATCCGTCATCGCCGTTCTTTCTGCATCCCAGCGATAATCCGGGAGCACTTATTGTTGCAGAGGTCTTCACGGGAGAAAACTATGTCTCCTGGTCGCGAGCGATTCTTATGGCCTTAAGTGTGAAAAATAAAGCTGGCTTCATAGATGGTACTGTTTCTGTCTCTTCCCTTACTCAGTTACCTGTTGAGTCTCTTGCATGGGTCAGGGCAAACAATCTGGTACTGTCTTGGTTGCTTAACTCTGTGTCTAAATAAATTCGTCAATCCTTGTTGTTTTTTACTGTTGCTAAGGATGTTTGGGATGAAATCAAATCTCGATATGCTTTGAGTAGTGGCCCTAGGGTTTTCCAACTTGAAAAATCCCTTAGTTCTATGGACCAGGGCACTATGTCTGTTACTCAATACTATAATGCCTTCAAATCTCTGTGGGATGAGTATATCACTTATCGACCTGTTATTCGCTGTACTTGTGGTGCTTGTAATTCATGTACCTGCAATATTTTTGATGCCATGTTTAATGCTCAACAATCTGATTCTGTCATGAAATTTCTCATTGGGCTTAATGATTCATTTTCATCCTTGAGAAGCCATTTTTTATTGACATCTCCTCTGCCTTCACTTTCAAAAGTTTATTCTCTTTTACTTCAAGAGGAGAGTCAAAGAAACCTACACATACCTAACAAACCAGCTGATCACCTTGCTATGCTAGCAAAAACATCTCAGTCTATTAACAAATTTCCACCTTCTCAATCCAAACCACAAACCTTTTCCAAAGACAAAAAGAAACTCAAATGCCAACACTGTGGTTTCAGTAATCATTCCTCTGAAAGATGTTATCAAGTCATTGGCTATCCTTCTAACTGGGTAGGTCCTAAGGGTCCTAGAGTTCATCCTTCCCATATTGCTGCCAATGTTGTTTCTTCTGCTTTTCCCAACCAACCACCATCCACTGAAAACCAGAATCCAAACATGACTGATGCTCTTTTTCATGAGTTCCTAGATTTTAAAAGATCTCAGGCTCTTAAACAAACCACAGCTCCACTACCTATTTCCTCATCTCCTATGGTTGCCACTGCCTTCACTCCATCTTCTTCTGCAGGTAATTTGCATCATTCATGTTCTGCACATTCTAATTTTAACGAACATACATGGATTCTTGATACTGGTGCCACTGATCACATGATCTGTGATTTATCTCTATTTACTTCTGCACCTAAATCTATTTCTATTCAAATTAGTTTACCCAATGGACAACATACTTCTGCATGCCATGTGTGACAGATCAATCTGGGACCTAATCTTGTGCTGCAGGATGTATTGTTTGTGCCTACCTTTTCTTTCAATCTTATATTTGTTTCTAAACTAACCTCTACTAATAATTGTGTTGTCAAATTTATGTCATCTTATTGCATGTTACAGGACCTCAAAACCAACAAAATGATTGGTTTTGCTGAAACAAAGAATGGCTTATATCATTTGTCTTTACATGCTGATAACTATGTTGCACATATTTCTGATAACCATGTATCCCCTATTTCTGACAACCATGTTGAACTCACTTCTGCAAACCATGTATCCCCTATTACAGAACATCATGATAATTCTGTTGCTGTTGTATCTTCTCATGACTCTGAACTTTGGCATGCCAGACTTGGACATTTATCATATGCTAAACTTGCTCTTTTACCTTTGTCTATTAACTGCAAGTCTCATTTGCATAACCCTTGTGATATCTGTCATTTTAGTAGACAAAAGAGATTGCCATTTCATGTTAGTCCATCTATTGCATCTGCTGCTTTTGAACTTATTCACTGTGATCTCTGGGGTCCCTTCTCTGTACCATCTATTTCTGGTCACAAATATTTTCTTACTATTGTAGATGACTACAGTAGAACTACTTGGGTTTATCCATTGCTTTTAAAATCAGACACTCATTATTATCTTCAGCATTTTTACAATTTGGTTCTTACTCAATTCAACAAGAAAATCATGAACATTAGAACAGACAATGGTACTGAATTTTTTTTGCAAGACTTCTATCATACTCATGGCATTATACATCAAACATCATGTGTTGAAACACCTCAACAGAATGGTAGGGTTGAAAGAATACATCAGCATCTGTTACAAGTAGCTAGGGCTATCATGTTTCATGCTCATTTACCTTTGCATTTCTGGATAGATTGCATTACTGCTGCTGCACACATCATAAATAGAATCCCATCTCATGTTCTTCAAAATAAATCTCCTTTTGAACTTCTTTTTCAAAAAAAAACCTACCTATGATCATTTCAAAATTATAGGATCTTTATGTTATGCATCCACTTTACAACAAGGTAGGTCAAAATTTGCCCCAAGATCATCAAAATGCATAATGCTTGGTTATCCACTCGGTTGTAAAGGTTATAGGCTTTACAACTTGAATACCAAGAAAATCATAATCTCCAGAAATGTCATATTTTATGAGCATGTCCTCCCCTTTCAAAAATCCTCAACAACTCCTCATGATTCATCTCTGATGTTTCCTAACCCACCTGATTTTCCTCATGACCACATAAAGCAAAACACAACTACACAACCTTTGCCATCACCATCAGATCCCCCATCACCTCATAATTCAACACAACCATCTCAAAACAGCACTCCCTCACCACCTGCTTCAAATTCCCCTCCACCACAACAAATCACATCTGATGTTCCCACTATAAGAAGATCTTCCAGAATAAGACAAATACCATCCTATCTCAATGTCTACAAACATGCTATTTCTTCAGTCACCAATCTTCCATTTACTGAGGACTGTGACAATATTTCTGGAACATCTCATACAAACATTTCATATCCTATTGAACATCATCTATCTACTGCACAACTGTCATCTTCTCATACATGTTTTACTGCATCCATATCCAATCTGATTGAACCCAAAACTTATAAACAAGCTGTTAAAGACCCACTTTGGCAATCTGCCATGAACAATGATTTACAAGCTCTTGAGAAAACAAACACATGGGTCTTAACAGAATTACCACCTGGTAAACATACAATAGGTTGTAAATGGGTATTCAAAATTAAGTATAAGTCAGATGGTTCAATAAAGAGATACAAAACAAGACTAGTAGCTAAAGGTTACACACAAGAGGAAGGCATAGATTACTTTGATACTTTCTCACCTGTTGCTAAAATAACTACAGTTAGACTACTTCTTGCTGTTGCATCCATAAAACATTGGCATGTCCATCAATTAGATGTAAACAATGCATTTTTGCATGGTGACCTCAATGAGGAAGTTTATATGACCCCACCCCCTGGATATTTTTATCTGATTCTTTGTCCAATTCTATAGTTTGCAAACTGACTAAAAGTCTTTATGGCATTAAACAAGCCTCTAGACAATGGTTTCAAAAGTTAACCACTTGTTTGTTGCATTATGGCTTCACCCAATCCATATCTGATTGCTCTTTATTTACCATGCAGTCTGACAATCATTTTTTGGCCTTATTAATATATGTTGATGATATTATCCTAACTGGTGATGATCTTAGTCAGATTACTGCCATTAAAACACATTTGGATAATTGTTTCACAATAAAAGATCTTGGCCAACTGAAATATATCTTGGGTATTGAGGTTGCTCATTCTGAAAAAGGCATTAATCTATGCCAGAGAAAGTATGCTTTAGATATTTTATCTGACTCTGGTTCCTTAGCTGTCAAACCTGCCAACACTCCTATGGATCCTAATTTGAAACTAACCTCTATTGCTGAAACTGGGTTAAATGCATAGATCAAACATCCTACAGGAGGTTGATTGGCAGGTTACTATATCTAACCATTAGGTTTTATCTCTCCCCCATATAAAAGGGAGAATTAGGGTTGTACACCACACTTTTTGATTTTCCAGATTTTCGTTCAATACAATTTCTTCTTTTCTTTATCTCGTCTCCACTGAATTTCCTTCAATGAATCGATCACTTTATCGTTCATATTAGAAAATAAATCTCCCCACCTTCACGACAATTTCTTGCAGTCGCCGGTCTTTGCACCGTTGGTGGCGTCGGCGGCCACGTCATCGCTTCTAGCAACGACGACACAATACTGACTTACAGTCTCGCCGTCGACCACCATAGAAGTCGTCCTGGACATAGGAGATCTCCGTCGCTGCGAGACAGTCTGCAGTCTGCGTGCGGCGAGGCAAGATGGAAAGGCACAATTGGTGTCGTCGAAGATGGCAAAATTGAACGGTGTCGGTGCAGCGTTGCGACAATCCAATCTCTGGCGCTGGCGACGGCGAGTTCAGACGACGGTGGTGCCGAGATGGTGAATCGGGACGACGGCCTTGTTGTTGTGAGAATTGTGGGCATTCCTTTTGAAAATTAGACAAATATCAAGGATTTGTATGCAATTTTAGGATTTTTAGTTATATTACAATTGAGTTCATTGAGGCAAATCTATAATTTATTAAAGATTTAGAAAATATATAATAATCATAAAAAAAAAACACATTACTCTTACTGGTATGCAAATTGAAAATACACATCCTACATAATGCACAACACTGCTAAATATAGTGCACAATAATAGCTATGAAAATGCACATTTGTGTATATTCTGTGCACATAATGCGTGAAAAAAAACATAAAATATATATTCTTATTACATTATTGTAAATCTGTATATGTATTAGTGTATTTAATTTATCTCTAATGTGCATTATGAAGTACAATTAGTTGTGTGCAAAATTTGACCAACACAGAAAAACCGGAACGAAACCAACGATAATCAAATTTTAGATTCAATGTATGGTTATTGAACTTCTACTTTTTAAATTTCGGTTGTTTCATTTCGATTACGACTTTATTTTTAAAATAACTAAGACGACCGAAGTATATTCATTTTTTTATGTATTTATATGTATATATTTATTTTTTTTAGCTAGTAATAATATAAAATGCTAAAAAAATATTAAACTACTAAAT